>WURT03181620.1:0-10235 GCA_009936505.3 Holothuria glaberrima | reverse complement strand
GGGGTATATTGTGAACTCATCCTAAAATGATGTAGTCAAGAAGTATAAATTTGAGGGATGAACCTTGGTGTAACAAATCTATCCCCTCCCCCAGGCAAGGAATCACTAAGCCTTTGGGTTTTCTGGTTAATATGTCAGTGTCGTTCCCCTGATAAGTCTCCGGGGGGGGGGGCAGTGACTTAAGTAATGAAAATAATAACCTAAGTCCATTGAAATGCTTTCTTACAAATGCTAGAAGTATTGTAAACAAGAAGAGTGACCTAGATTGTTACGTTTAAGAGTATAATCCGGATTTTATCATGATTACTGAATCTTGGACAAGTCATGCTATCGGGGATGCTGAACTGAGTGTCGATGGCTATAGGCTTTTTCGTAATGGTAGGAAGTCTGCCAGAGGCGGAGGTTGTATTCTGTATATTAGGGATGCCCATTGTTGTACCTTGGTTGAGGATCTGGCTAATGTTCCTGATACTGAGACTTTTTGGTGTCAGCTTCTCATATTTGGGTTGAAAATTACTATTGGCATATGTTACCACAGTACAGCTGCTACATGTACGGAAGTTAAAGAGGAAGCCCTTCACAGTGTCATTAGAGAAGCTTGTCGTAGATATGATGTTCTTATTTGTGGTGACTTTAACCATAGGTCTACTGATTGGGACCTTTTATATTCTGGTAGTGAAGGTCAAAGATTTCTGGATCTTACTTTGGATTGCTTCCTCCATCAGCACATAAGAGACCCTACCCATGGTAGTAACATACTCGATCTAGTTTTGACTTCAAAGGAATCCATGGTGGATAGCTTGGAGGTCCATGAGCAGTTTGCAAATAGCGACCATAATTTCATAATGTTCAACTTAATTTGTGGTAGTGGTACTAAAAACTGGAAGGAGTATTATTATGACTATAGACGGGGGCAATTTTAAGAAAATGAAGAGCGAACTGAACAAGGTCAATTGGAGTGAAGCTTTGGGTAATAGCAATGCGGAAAGCATGTGGTGTATATTCAAAGCAAAGTTAAATGAGGTTGTCTATAAGCATACACCAAGGAAATTGAGAAAGAAGAACAATAAGCTCTTGTGGTGGAATCACAAGGTTGATTTAGTTAGGAAAAGGAAAACAAGAGCATGGAGGAATTACAAACAATCAGGCAGTTATTATGACTATGTGCATTACAAAAAGAGTCTGGACATTGCTACTAGAGAAGTGAGATCTGCTAAAGCATCAATTCGAAAGGAAGTTAGCTTGTAATATTAAGGATGATCTGAAAGCATTTTATAGGTACGCTCGCAGTAAGATAAAAACTAAAGATATGGTTGGTCCTTTGACGGATGATAACGGTGATGTAATGCTAGTGTGAATGCCAGACTGTTGAATGAGTATTTTGCTTCTGTCTTTACTGATGAAAATATCACCAATGTTCCTTTTATTAATAATATTCTTGACGTCTTGCAAGATGCAAATATCTTGAGTGATGTGGATCTATCCGAGGATGTGGTTTGTCATAAGTTGTGTATGTTGCGACCTGATAAAGCTCCAGGTGTAGGTGGTATTTATCCAGTGGTGTTACGGAATCTTGCTAAAGTTGTGTCTAAGCCCTTAAATATTATCTTTTGTAGGAGTTTGCAGTATAATGAGACTCCTAGAGACTGGAAATTGGCCAATGTTACACCTTTGTTTAAAAAAGGTCCCAAGAACCAGCCTAGTAGTTACCGGCCAGTTATGTAGCTTAACTTCTCAGGTTTGCAAAGTTATGGAGTCAATTATTAAAGATAGTATTGTTGGTCATTTAGATGGTCACGGTGTTATAAAGGATTCTCAGCATGGTTTTAGATCTCGAAGGTCTTGTCTTACGAATTTGCTTTATTTTTTGGAAGCTGTTACTAGCAAGGTTGATGAAGGCTATCCAGTTGATGTAGTGTATTTAGATTTTAGTAAGGCATTTGACAAGGTGCCCCACAAACGTCTTATTCTAAAAATTAAGGCACATGGTATTGGTTCTGTGGTGGCCAGCTGGATTGAAAATTGGTTGGACAATAGGTTGCAAAGAGTTGTGCTAAATGGTCATCAGTCAGATTGGCTTCCAGTTACTTGTGGAGTACCTCTGGGCTCGATATTAGGCCCCACACTCTTTATTATTTGTATTAATGATCTTGATGTCAACCTGAACAGTCAAGTGCTAAAGTTTGCTGATGATACTAAGGTCTTTTCCAGTGTACAATCTGCAGATAAAGTGTCTGAGTTACAAGAGGACTTGGATACTGTACATTGTTCGAGTGGTCAAGCAAGTGGCAAATGATGTTTAATGCCCAAAAGTGCAAATGCTTACACTTTGGGCATTCAAATGTTCATACTAATTACTGTATAGGTGGTGTTCAAATTGAGCAAATTCAATTTGAGAAGGACTTACAGTAGGTGTTCTTATTGATCAGTCTTTAAACCCTAGTAGACAGTGTGCTAAGGCTGTTAGTTCTGCAAATAAGGTGTTTAGTGTAATTAATAGAACTTAAGATTGTAAGAGTAGTAGTAACATTCTCAGATTGTATAAGTCTCTAGTCAGACCACATTTAGAGTATTGTTGTCAGGCATGGCGCCCTTACCTCCAAAAGGACATTGATAATCTTGAAAAGGTACAGCGTCATGCTACTAAAATGATTCGAAAATGTCCACACTGAGTTATGAAGAAAGGCTTGAGAGATCCGGACTAATCTCCTTGGAATTACGCAAACTGAGAGCTGATTTGATAGAAGTTTTCAAAATTGTTAAGGGTCTGGAGGATGTTGAGCCATCAATTTTTTTCACTGTGTCAGGAAGTACAACTAGAGGCCATCAGTTTAAGTTTCAGAAACTGCACTGTAAACTTGATATTAGGAAGTTTTTCTTTAGTCAAAGGGTAATAACAGAATGGAACAGTCTGCCACCTGAAGCAGTAAATTTTTCATCAGTTAACAGATTTAAAAGCATGATAGACCCAATCCTGCAGAAAAGAAGGGGGCTCTACATCAGCCAAAAGAGGCTGCCTGCCCCAGTTTTCATGATCCTATCAGCATCAACTGCTGGTGGGTTCTGGTGAGTTATTCGGTAACTAGATTCTACCACAGTCACAGAAGAATATTTACCTTAAAGCAGTGCAATGATGTGGAGTGCCTCCTAGTTGTTGAGAAAATGGAACCTAATTGCAGTAATAATTCTCCATTTGACAAGTCCTTGGCACATTTCCAATTGTGCAAAATCTTGAAAATTTTTATGGTGGGCTGTAAAATTTTGTTGAAAAATTCAAGTTAAGACTAAGAGACATAAAGTTAAAGTAAAACTTTGATTGTGATGGGGTTCGTGAAAACGTTACTATGCACCAGACTGTGCTATAAGTATTTTCATGGAGTTAAACAGTGCCATCCAGTAGTGCTCTCTGAGTTGGGTGTTTTTGGACAATACTTATGCACACCTATACAGGCTGCACATGTCCGCACTAATACAGCTGTATGTACAGTATGCATATGCATGCCTGTGTATGTGTAGTGGAAAAGAATGACAAGACCAAATGATTATTAAAAAATCTTAACAAAGTTTTTTTGGGTTAAATTTTGTGTTAAGATATTGAAAAAATATTATGTTTTCCAGTTCTCTATTATTTGATGTTTTTTTTTCTTTAGTCCTAATAATAACTAAAATAGTAAAGTGACCAAGAATACCCGACCGTTTCTTACAATACCCAACATGCACTAACATTTTCAAAGTGCTGTGCTACGTCTGTACACCTGTGCATAGTACATTTCAGGGTCACAGTAGCATACCGTAGTTATGTCCGTAGATATATCACGTAAGCATCAGTGTAACGCAACTGTATTGAAAGATATTTAATGAAATAACTGTTGACTGTCCGACAACTCCCGAAGGTACCAGGCTATGCTTAGGCTATGTACAATTACAGTACATCCCAGTCACGGAAACAATATTAAGCCTAGGCTAACAGTTCATTACTGTTACTGCAGGGGTACTGTGTACTTGACATCTTGTGTAGGCTAATGTTAGTGTGATGCCACAATGACATAATTGTGCTCCACGCCAGTACGGCAAAGTTCATGGCATTCGACAATCACGCAATCACGCCCCCCAAAAAACGTTTGGCTCACAGTTTGATACGCCACAGATCTGCATGAAAACTGATGGACTTTCCAGTACAGTATGGTGTCTGTACGGAGTGGTCTAAATGCTTCTCCTGGAGCACTTGGCTATGCCAGCTCCACCAGCTACGTCGTGAAGTTAAGACATCCTTCTGGTCGAGTACACACTAACATACTGCAAGGTTAACAAATATTGCAAAAAAATCTTAAGTCCAAAGCTTTTCTCTGATGTGGCTATGCCAGCTGTACCAGTTACATCATGAAGTATGTGTGACGGCGTAGCATGGTACACCGTGGAGTTATTTCATGGGTGGGGTATTCAATAGTTGTACCAAAATTCATTATTCATTATTTTGCAACATTTGCAAATTTTACTCCTTTGGTGACCCAGGGATTTAGAATAGGCCTGTCTGTGAGGACTACATATCTGATAACAAGTTTCCAAAAGGGATGCAAACAAAATGTTAATATTTAATTTTGATCTTAGCGTAGGACATACAGGAATATAGGATAAAACCTTTCTTATACAGTAACTGCTCTTGTTTCATAAATTCTGACAGGATTTCGAGCATAAATGCATAGCCCATTCTATCCAGTGGGAACTTTGAATGAGGATTTTATACAAAAAATACACGACCATGTATTTAAGCCAAAGCTTTATCGAATTCCACTCTGAAATTGGGGTCGTTTGAAAAATCCAGTGGGAATCACTGGTCTACAGTATGTATAGTAGGCAACATATGACAGGTACATTAGCTAGCATGCTGAAATGATGTACACAGTTTGAAAATGGATTTGATCTGTGTATTTATGAGGCTTATATGGATGACAGCAGTGAAGTTTTTATTTTCAGAAAGTGTTTCAAGCAAATTCTGATGAAATTCAAGGTAAAATGTTTTGGCTGGTAAATTGTTGACAGAAGGGTGAGTCATGTCAGCTCAGAGGTCAGTCACTTTATTGACAAAGGGGTGAGTCATGGTGGGTCATTTGTTGCATATTGTGCCAACCTTCAGCTTTGCTCCACATATACAATCACAATTTATGTCAGTCAGTTTGGTGACTCACATGTCTGCCAACATCACAAATTGTTGACTGAAGCAGCGTTCGAAATAGCCCATATCGCATCACAAAATGCGACACACTTTCTTGCACATGTGGGATGTACTTTACAAAATGCATAGCATAAGAATGCTATGCACTGCTTGTGCCAAATTATAAAATAATACAGTAGAATAATAAAACAAACACACACACAGCAAGGCTTTGTCAGGAATGGACACATTTTCAGCAATTATTCTTTGAGAATAACCAAATCACAAGCTACAAATCCCATATATGTATTTCCATATCAATTACCCAGAAAGGGCTCTTCAAGAGCTCCATGCAGTGCTTTGATTGGAAATTTGATTTGTTTGGTGAATATGTGGTTTTGGACAAACAAGATTTTTTTTTGAAATAATGACAATTTTGGGAAGTAATCTCAGAAAATGTTTGCAGTAGAAGCAAATCTATAACTTTCATTACCTTGGCCTAAGGCCTAGGTAACAGCTAGATGTGAGCTACAGTAGCCTACATTAGTAATAATAAGAACTACTGTAGCTGCAGCCTGCTTACCAGTCAAACATCACTTTACCAAAACGTCCTGGACCAAAAGCAACCTAGCCTTGAATCATTGGCGGTGTATAGTGTTATGATAGTTTTGTTAATAGGCTAGATGGTATATATTCCATGTACATTAAAATATTTAAAGTATTAAAGTTAGGTTTAGCCTAGGCTAGTTTTCTGATTACAGTACTGTAAAGTACTTCAAGGAAAATGACTGGGCTTGCTTGGTGTTGGTTTGGTTGTTTTTTTTTCAGTAAAAAAGGTTTCAACTTCAGGGCATCTCATGGGGCCTTAGCCTTCTTTGCCCTACAGGTACAGTAGGCCCTATAACCTACTGTATGTTGTGTTGTGAAGTACAACACAAATATTCTGTAGGCCATTTTTGTCCACATTGTTGGATGCAAATAGCCCCTGGACCTCTACTCAAGGACCAAGGAAATACATGTAAAATATAGCCTTCATTGACTTTACATTCCTTTTCAGAGCCATGGCTTTCCAGTTTGGTAACACCCAGTCGACAGGACTGTTTAGTACACAGAATCAGAAGTCAAAAGACATCGAGGTGACCTCACCCCCAGATGACAGTATAAGTTCCATTGCATTCAGCCCTGCATCAGTACCTTTGACATTCCTTGTAGCTGGATCCTGGGATAATAAGGTACTGTAGGTAGAATCATTCAGTGTTCATCTTGAATGCACATGTCGTTACGAGGTTAAAAGAAGGCATAAAGCCAAACTTAAGTTTTTACATTTTACAGAAGGAACCAAATGTGTTGGCATTGTTTATGTAATTGCATTACTTGTGTGTGGTTCTTGATATATTAGCAGATGACCTCACAGTTATCACATTTTCAACCCAAAGTTTCCGAAAGTAAGTGAGCACATACAGCATTATACTGTACCTTGGCATGCTATTCTTTAAACTTTTCAACCCATTTTCTACTCAATAATCTTTTACTCTTTCATGTGAATAAAGAAAGGCAAAGAGACTTTTTCACTCACATCCTCATCATGATTAAGGTCAATACAATAGGGAATGCATTGCCTGTCAATGTGAGAATATGACATCACTCCTGCTTGCTTTAAAAGCTGAACGTGGGCAACAAACATAGCACTTAGATAGTAACGTGAATATTATCTTGAAAACCACAGGTAGGATCCGGAACTGAATGTAAATGTTACCAGGATCATTTGATTTAGTTTTGCTTTTAAAATATACCAAAACTTATATTTTAACCTTTTTTTCCTTTCTATGTTTTGGTTTTTGCATTTTTATGTTTTTCTGTATTTTGAGTACAAATTTACTGTAGGTTGTAGAGATATATTAGAGCAAGTATTTTATTAAATATTACAACTGATAGACAGTACAGTATATATTTACTTGTTAAAATTTACAGAATCAATTCACAAAGTGTCTGAATGTAATAGGATATACGCTTATATTTACACATTAAATGGATTTGCCAGGAAGTATAAACTTGAAAAAAGCAGCAATATTTTTCTCTTTTAGGATGTGAAAATTGCATTCATTAGTATGAAGGGATTATTAAGAAGATACATGTATTTTCACAGAAATGTAATATATTCGAGAGAAGCAGTGCACTGTGAGAAATTTGTGATGGCATTATGCCACATTGGTTAGACCAAGTATTGTATTTCTTAAAGTTTATGACATTAACGCTGCTGTAGGGATTATTTAACAAATTTGTTTGCTATACCCTGCGTATGTTGTAGTTTTGTGTTAAATCTACATGGGAAGATATTCATGCATTCCGACAGTATCAAATATCAAGGACATACAAGACATTCAATTATAAATGAAAAAAAGGAAACTGAGAAAATGTTCCCAGTTTACACTACGTTGTGATGAGAAGCATTATTTTCTGACAAAAGTAACTAATCTTTTAAAAGAGATATGTTGAGCTGGGATTAGAGAATTGCTGCAGGGTTTGGAGGACATGATGAGGAAGTTTTTTTCTTTTTTTTTCCTGAGAACCACATGAAGTACTACTTATTTAAATAAGATCTTTTCTGTTCCTGAAATATGCCTTACATTTTACAAGACATATTATTAAGGTAGGTAAGTTTACTTTATGTATTTTCTACATTCTAGTGTTAAAGTTTTTTTACTCAGCGCAAAGTTCTTAAGAACAGATCTTAATAGCAACATGTAGTCTTTGACACTAATACAGTGTATATGTCGCTTGTTACAGTACCTCTTTGAGTACACACTGTGAGATGTGTAACATCAAGCAATAAAGCCTTTTCAACCTCACTAAGCATACAAACTAACTGTAATTTCCAAATTTATTACTCTTTCAACAGGTTAGATGTTGGGAGATACAGAACTCGGGTCAAACCATTCCAAAGGCTGAGCAAATGCACACAGGTCCAGTGTTGGATGTAGCTTGGCATGACGTAAGATTTTGGGCAGATATTTTCTCATGAAGAACCGTTTAGCAGTTTTGTTGGACGCCAGACCTATGTTCATTTATTGGTACAGAACAGGAGTTTTTAATTACAGTATTTTCGTTGGCAGGCCACATTTTTTCATCATTAAAATTTTGCAGGCCACAAAATAGTAGGCAAGTAAGTTTGTCCGAGAGTGGGAAGTCTAGTTTTCAAATGACTAAATGGTGCATTGGGAAGACCAAGCCTCCCACCAAACAGTGTGGTGTCTAAAAGCCCTGCTTTGCATTGCCCCTAGAAGGGTCCAGGGCAACCCCAGAAGCTCAAATATATTAGGGAAACATTGCATGGCTGAAACATACTGTATCTAACATACATTTCTGTCAATTTTATTTGAGACACACTAAACATATGATCACAAGTATCACAATTTGACCATTATTTTCTGCTATATAAAAAATTCTGGGCTATGCAAAACAGATAAAATGAACTCATGCCAGATTCAGTAGTGAACATTCACCTTGAAATGAATGCTTGGGTGGGGACGAGGGACTTAATCATGACACTCTGAGTGTCACCATCGGTTCTCATGTGTAGCGTGCCAAGAATGTCGCGCAAAAATATCTCCCAGATCATTGAAAATGGTTTCACCAAGCTTTGTAAGATGAATCTAAGTATTCGTTCATATCAAGATCTCATGATCTGCAAAAAAGCATGTAAGGCAAATAACAGGCAATGTTTCAGGCCTATATTTGTTTCTACCAATAAGCATACACCCCTTAAAACCCATAAGCATGTGCAACTTGGTATTAATGGCTTTTCCCTTTACCTAACCCTTACTGATCTGGCCATCCTACTGTATGTTAGAAAAACCACCCATTATTTTGGTTATGCAGTGGGTGTTGATAAGTCAGTCACCTTATTTTAACTTCTAGATTGAACTTAAATGGAAAAGTGTACAGAGCGAGCGAACATTTGGTAGTTTGGGATGATTTTGGGTAGGAGAAATGATAACAACAAATACATAGAAAGGCAGGTCACCTTAACACTACAGTTCTCCCCTCTACTTTGATTTTCCAGTTTGCCTATTTGTAAATTTCTTCTTATCCAAAAGTACAGTAACTGTTCAAAAGCAGTACAGATTCACCGATTCAGATACACTGTAGGGCTCCTGTTTTCAAATAATTGTCAATTTTACCAAGATGGGGGGGGGGTAGGCCCTACCAAGCCACGTTACTGGTTTAGAATAATCACTGCCCCAAAGTTGTCTTTTATGAAGTAATAGTGAAGTAACTGCTAACAACAGTTGCATGTGGAATGCACTGAAAAATAATGTTTTCAATGCATTTTACTTACACTTTACCTCATTTAAAGTAGCAAAACTGATTCTTCTGTCCACATCAAAATGTATCTCAGAAAGAAACCTCATATTTTGTTTCAGACCTCGATTTGTTTTCGGGCCGGTTTGGATTGCCTCGCAGGCTGGATGTGGCCCGTGGCCAGTGGGCCACCATTTAAGAACCCAGGGAATAGGACATTGCATTAAGATTTTGTTTCCTCAGGCAACATTTTTTTCTTTCATGTATAAGGAAAAGAACACTTTATTGTAATGATGCTGCTGCCATAGGCCCTATGGTTGCTTTTGTTCTCAATACAGTACACAAAAACTGAAAAGGGAGAATAATTTGCTTTTTTTTTTCTTTTGTTTTACAGGATGGAACAAAGGTTTTCACAGCATCAGCTGACAAGCAAGCCAAGATCTGGGATCTAAATAGTAATCAGTCCATTCAAGTAGCTCAGGTAAAGTAGCAGGACTAACTCCTATCCCTTCCCCAACCTCTTCCACTTTACCTCCTTTTGATTCTCTTGAACTACTTGAAAAGTCAGTCAATTGCATGCATTGTCCACAGGACAGGTTTTGTGCAACTTTGGTGAAATTTGGTAGAAGAAGTAAGCATTCTGCCAAAATCTTTGAAGACCATGTAGCAGTCAACAGAGACACAGGCAAACTTCCCTTTAGCTAAAAAATTTTTGTATGGTATGCTAATGGCTCAGTTTCATTTATTCAGCAAAGAACCAGTGTGCCCATTGGGCTTTTGA
>WURT03181609.1:0-10236 GCA_009936505.3 Holothuria glaberrima | reverse complement strand
CAAGATGAAAAGATTTCCTAAAGGAGTAGAAATTCTTGGAAATATATCCAAATCAAATTTAGCAATAAATGTAGCACCATTTTGCATCTAGCCCACCTTACATAAGCAAAAATTTTCCAAAGGGGAGGGGGACACCCCCTTGCCCAGGACGGCGATTTACATATGGTGAAAATCCCTCCTCCCATCTTTGGAGATGGATCCACGCCCTTGACTTTGCGCAACTTTTTGAGATTCGGGCAAAAATTTTCTGCCCCCCCCCAAATTTGAAGAGTCCCGTACGCTTATGCTAAACATATAACCAAATTCAACGCTTTAAGAAACTTAAAGAAGATAGAACCAGTTTGCATCAAAGTAACCTCACATAGACAAAAATTTCTCAAAGAGTTTATAGGACAGTACTTCTTGCCTTACGCGTCTACACAAAATGTGAAGAATTTCACTAACTAGTGAGAATTTGCATAACCGGATTTACCTAGTAATTGAGGCAACCTGTTAGTTACGGTCCCCCGACATTTTGACTTTTGGGGGGCGAAAATTTGCATAACCGAGTCACCTTAGTTTGTAGCTTAGCTTTCATATCTGCCTCTGAATCAAAACAGAAATCTTTAACTTTCTTACTACCAAAATATATACTCTGCAGCACCTGTCATGATTTTCTAATCTGTATGTTGCATAGGAGAAAATTTCGTGAATTTTAGTTACTGATGGTATGTACCAAGGAAGCTGCTATGAGGCATGCCATGTGGGTTATGACGCATGGAAAACATGTCGTAGGATATAATGTTGTATTAATACTGGCACGTGGTTATACATGCATGTCCTAGAGGTTTTGTAATTTTTCATATTTGCTGCATTATTGACATTGTTTAAAGTTACATGATCTAGTCACGTTTTGTTTGAGACCTTTATTCAAAAGACGATCATTACCCGCACTTAAGCATGTGGGTTCATTTCCGACAATAAAAGAAATACTTTAGCCTGAATTTTTCTGAGCGCTATGGGCTAACCTATATGGTTGCCCTTCGGTTAGATCGGTTTTTCTCAGTCAGGTCACAAAAGCCTTGGGGTCAACTGAGAAGAAAGAATGGGGATGACTGTGTTAGTGTAAGGAGTTCTGGTTTCCGATTGATGAATTGCCTAAACTTTTTTTTTTTTTTTTTTTTTTTTTTTTGACATGCACATGTTTGAGCCAATGGTTAGTCACTTGGCACTGTAAAATAATATACAGTGCCATGACCCGATGAAACGACTTTTGGAGCACTTTAATTTCCATCAGCAAGAAATTCACGTCTGACAGTCCTTTATTTCAAAATTTTCTTAGGGGAGGACCCACACTTTCCGTCTTTGCCATTTTGAACAGTATGTGAGTCATACCAGGGAGCTGTCACTTACAGCTCCCTGGTCATACTCATGTATGAGTTATACCAGGGAGCTGTAAGAGGGAGGGAGCTGTCTCTTACGGCTCCCTGGTTAACTATGCCGCAGAGGCAGGGTCACGGTGCCGCCCCACCCAAACCCCAAATCATTTCAAAGCAAATTTTATCACAACGATATATGTAAATTTCAGAGAAGTTTAGATGTAATTGGTAAAGTTGTCGGAAAGTTACATTTCTTGCAATATGGGACAGACACATAGCATGGGAGGGGGAGTGTAGCAACCGTCCCTTCCTTGAGGGTATTTTCTTGTTTTTCTCTACCTATTTCGCTATATTTGTAAATTCCTAAAATACCCTTTTTCGGCGCTATTCACGTGCATCCGTTTTGCGGGACTGCTTCTGCCATTTTTATTTTCCGTGGGATTCGGAAAGCCTCACAATAATCCAACCTCCACTTCCTTCTCAAGCTTTCTGCATCATGAATCCCGGCCACCTGTTAGTCATAAGGAGAAGGAGTGATGCTACATTCGCCTCAAGCAGTGTTTCATTTCAACATTTCCTTGGAAAGATACGCAGCCCTCTTTCGAAGACTTCTCCTCGCTTTTAACCTTCACTCTCACAAAGTGAGCCATTAGTTAATAGCATTGCAACGACCTTTCGTTCAGTATCTTGCATCAGCACCCAACAGTTACATGAACATTAAGTGAATTGAATTATCGCATTGATTCTAGTATGGGAAAGGAAAGGATTGAGAAAAAGACATTTAAATTTTTCGTAAATTAATTTTGGGGAAGAATGTGAAAAGTTTTCAACACGTGGAAAATTAAAAAGGAAAGGCTGAGAAGCACTGGTGTAGTGCCGTCGATGCAAAAACTCCCTAAATAACCTATACCCTTCTTCCCCAATCCACCAGACCTATCTGTGCGACTGAATCATGAATATATTTTGTTTATTTTTAATAGTTACACACTTCATTCTCAGTATCGGTTTTCTTGAGCGTATATACATCATATGCTCTGGCTGTCATCATAATGCCAAAAGCGCACTTGCATGCATGTGACTATTGGTGATGTAACGATTATTCTACCACCTGTAGATTATCCCTCTCGTTGAAATTAACACAAATTGGGACGTTCAAACACCACCTTTCATGGATTTCCATACCAATGACATATGCATAGGTCTACATTACCTTCGATTTCCTGTTTAACACATAAAAATGAATACAGCAGAGATTATATGTCAAGTATTATTTCTCCCCTACACAATATTATATGCGTACAGTCACTTTGTGAGTAGCTTGCAGTCACTTTGTATAAGCCCGGGGGTGGGGTTCACTCCCCTACACAATATTATATGCGTACAGTCACTTTGTGAGTAGTTTGCAGTCACTTTGTATAAGCCCGGGGGGTGGGGTTCCTCCCCTACACAATATTATATGCGTACAGTCACTTTGTGAGTAGCTTGCAGTCACTTTGTATAAGCCCGGGGGGGTTCACTCCGAGTTCGACCTTCATTGTCTGGTGAAAGAAGTGAGTATTAACACGGAAGTACTACCTCGGAGGTAGTACTTGGATATATAGGGGCTGCGCCAGGGTATTTTGATAGGGGGCAAAGCATGGGGTGAGTGATCGCTGTCCTGGAGAAGCGTCTAAGGGGAGAGGGTGTCCCCTCCCCTTTGAAAATGTTTTGGTAATTTAAGGTTGCCTAGATGCAAAATAGTGCTGTGTTTTTGATATTTTTGAACTGATAAAATATGGCTGGAAAATGCTCATAATTTTATGAATTCTTATTCTTGGTCGGGTGAATGAGGGTCGTGCTGGGAAAGGCTAGGGTTTAAGGAAGTTTTTGGTAATTTAAGGTTGCCTAGATGCAAAATGGTGCTGTCTTTGAGATATTGTAAGAACTGTCCATATCCTGGAAAATGTTGATAATTTAGAAAATTCTAATTTTTGGTTGGGTGAAGAGGACAGAAGCCTTTGGTGTCTAAGAAAAGGGTATGTTGTAAACAAACATCCTGAAAACCCCTTTTGGATACTTTACAACCTTCTCTTCGGCTTTCTATGCGGGGAAAGTTTTGACGCAAAAATTCGTGCGTGGAGTCCACAGAGACATTCTTAAACTATTACGAAAATTTTCCTTGCTTCATTTGTGCGTTATAAAAGGGTATATAAAGGCTGCCAACACCGGAATAACAGGGCCTCCTGGAAGCTCTGGATTTATTGTATGGATCAGGTATAGGCCTAACCCACCCCACCCTCCTCTTCTCTTCTCTTCTCTCCTTCTTCTTCTTCTTCTCCATCTTCTTTCTCTTTCCCTTCCTCCTTTCTCCTCTTTCGTTTTCTCCTTTTCTTCTTTTCATTTCTTCTTTTTCTTCTCTTTTACATTTTCTTGCAAATTATAGGGGGGAGAGATCGCCCTCCTCTGCTTGCATGGTATCAAGATGGGAAAGTAACTCTTTAAAAAAAATTAAGCTGCGATTGGTTGCTTGAAACTTTGCGGGTTGATAAGATTTAAAGAATCAAGTCATTATAGGTCGTGGGCCAGAGGCACTTTACGGAAAGCCCGACTCCACAACTCTCTGATCCAACAGTTTTGGACATCTTATTGCTGTGATGCGAATGTCAATATAATCAAAACGACTGGTTAGCTTAAAACCTTCTTATCGGTTAAGTCAGGGGAAGCAGATGTAGGTAAAAATGAAAACAACCAAACAGAACAATGTAGGAACGAAAGACCAGTGACTGATTAGGAATGATGCTCAGAGAGGTAATATTTGCATAATCAAGGGATGACTAGAGTGGCTGATCCCTGTTATTTGTAGGTTAGTTAGTTAGATGAGGTTTTACGGCCCAGTTTGTAACCAATTGGTTTAAGTCGGGCAGGCCACGGCCTTTTTCCCAGTTGTGGCTAACTGGCTTGTTTTCCCTACTCCATTTCTTTTGCTGAGCACCAAGCACAATGGCACTAGGTTCCATTGTTAAAGTCTTTGGTATGACCCGGCCAGGATTCGAACCCCCGACCTTCCGGCTGCAAGTCGGATGTAGTTTGTAGGAATCAGATTTGGGAAGTTAGGATGGGCACTGCTGATCTGGGGGTCACCGTTAGCACGTCGGGCCATATACCTGTATACTGTCGTGATAATACCGATAAAGTGTTCCCATCGTTGTTTAGAATGGGAGGTTTCGGTTATTTTGGAAGAAAGTTGGTATGGTTTTAAGTGCTCAAGTCTCTTACCGGTGGTGGCTGAGGGTGGGGCCGTCGACATTGGGACGTCACTGGACGGTGGGCAGACAGTAGTCCTCTATTCAGTCTACCATTTTCGAGGGACAAGTTTTTTCGTTACACGGGGGAACAGGAGGTACCTCTGACAGCAACTCGATACTAGCATTTAGGGGGATTCAACGCTCCTCCTGGACATTATTTTGACTGCGGTATTCTGGTATCGTTCCACCCTTGGCAATTGTGGACAGATTTTTGTGTAAACATATATATTGATTTTATGGCAGTCTCTGGGTGTATTTTTGTTGGCGCATGTGGAGACCGTGAGATTGCGATTTAATTGAGAACTGCTTCTTGTAGGTAAAGTCGTATAAAACATCCGACCGGAAGAGAATATGTATTTTGTTCAGCCCTAGAGAAATGGAAGAAGCTATAACATAAGAGCAAGAGTTAAAACATATGTAATATTTTTTGTTATGAAAGAAACTTTTCAAAAGAAAAAAAGATATACATATTTCCGTTTGCAATTGACACGTTAGCATGTTAAAAATTTAAAGATAATTTTCGTTTACAAGAAATAAAAGATAAATTGAGTAATTTAGAACTTTGCAGTGCATTTTATTCTATTTGTTTGCTCAATTCAAACGGGCCTTTCAACAGTGAAGATGAATAAAAGTAAATTCCTCGTCAAAGGAAACAATTGACTAAGTTGAGCAATTGAATAAAACCCGTTCAGTAAGACAGCGAATCATGCAAGATGATTCAAGTTATAATCAAATTGAAAGGGTAGGCCCACTGGACTGGTACGATTGACCTTTATTTCTAATTCGAAATAGGATTATAGTCTGCGTGTGTTGCTAAGGTGTTAGTTATGCACAAGTTCCTTGTAAATACACCATTCGTGATAACAGTAACTTTTGTCGCGTCGTTGGCCATCTGTTGTTTGGTTTGAAACTGTTTAGGCTACAAGTGTAGATTTTTTCAGCTGTTCATGTGGCTGCCATGGTCAATTTTGTGTTATTTCTTGATGCTAGCTTTTTTGGACATAAAGTGTGCTTGCTTATTACTGCTGAACGGTTGTATCTTTGATTTATTGCACTGATGGCTCCATACGTATCAACAAGGGGATTTATAGTACCTCTGCTTGTTTTAACGCTTGTATGTCTTTTGTCCATATACTTCATTTATTCTTCACAAAGTTCCACGACGAATGTACCTTTACTACAACGAAAGTTTCAAGATGGCGTAAGAAGTATGAAAGAAGGATTTTACTCAGAGCTGGCTGGAGGCTTTCCAAACACAAACGACCATTACGTACAAGGTAAAATGAACGAATTAATTGGACTGACTACTTATAGTCATGGGGCTTCATTCAGTGCCGTCGGAAGGTATTTTCGATTGGGGGGGGGGGCTGACTTCTGCATGTTGCAAAGATGGAGTGTTGACCCGTAGCGTGTGGGGGAAATTTTTGAAAAAAATGCCTCACAGATTGCAGGAAACGACCCCAAAAAGTTAAAACGTTGGTATTTATGTATTTTTTATTTGCCCAGTTTTTTATTGATAGGCGTCTCAATTTTGTAGAAAACTGACTAAAATTCTAAATTGACCTCCCAAGTTGGGTTAACTTGAACCAATTTCCCCACCTTATAAGATAATCCCTTTGGGAAAGGAGGCAATGCGATTTTATTACAGCTTAGACCATCTACTAAATAAAGGAGACGAAATATCTCCTACAATTTTAGGAGGCCTTTTGATATAATTGATAACGAAATGCCACATTGATTGTTATTACGAACAATAGGTTTCCCCAGCGTAATCGAATATGTGTTTTAGATGGCAGAGGAATTAGTTATAGACTGTGGAACTGTATGAATAACAGCGGCGTAACGATGAGCTTGGGGACCCCGGCTCTTGGATCCAAAGGACCTCCTATCAGGAGGTCCAGTGGCGATTTGGGGACCTATAGAAGATGGTGCTTTGAGTCCACCCTAGATACATCTGGCCAGAAGGTCGGTGAAAATTATGCACTTTTTAGAAATTTTCGTAAATTTAAGATGGCTTAGATACAAAATGGTGGTATCTTTGACAAATTTCCGAACTGACCATATATTCAGATATTAGGAAACTCACGATTAAGTGAATTCTTAGTATACTTTTGGTTGACTGTAAGGAAAAGCCGTGGTGACTAAGTGGAGGGGTAGCAATTCCTTTCCTTGAATTTTTTTAGTTAGGTAAGGGGGCGTAGATGCAAAATGCAGGTATCTTAGTAAATCTTTCAATTAATTACATGAACAGAAATAATATTATTTGGTGATATTTTGGCTGTGGAATGGCACTCGTTATAAAAATGTGTAACGACAAATGCATACTACGAATGTTACCGTATATGCTACTCATGACATCATACTGCTCTAAGATTCAGTGGCGCCAGAGGGACAGGGGCTACAGCCCCCGTCGGGGAAGCCTCCCCCCCCCCGTCGGGGCAGAAAAGTGGGTGTCGTCGGTAACCTCGATTTTTTTTGTTTTGGAAAAAAAAGCAAAAGAAAAAAAAAGTCATCAAAAATTCGGGCTCAGCCGGCCCAGCCTCCCAGTCGGGGAACCCAGCCCCCCTGTCGGGCAAATCCTGGCGCCACCCCTGCTAAGATTCTCTACTAATGCGGGGTCCCTGAAGAGGTTGGAGTTGTACATTTTTCGGAAGTGTTTTGGTTACAATAATGTTTAAATTAGTGCCCCAACAATGGTTTCTAAGATATGAAGTGTGTACCTTGATAAATGCGCGACAAGCTCGCCGAAATTTTGCATTGAAAATTGTCACCATAACAAAATTTCCGGGGAGACTTTGTACTGAGACACTTTTAATTCCTAACAAAATGCATCAGCCAATTAAAGGCGAGTCCCCCTGAATTCTACTACTTTGCATTCTTGCAATGCCCTGCTCCTCTAAAATGACTCCAATGCACAAGAACAATCGGCGTAATTGTAGAACCCTCATCATTGAATAATGCGAATATGTTTGAGAGGGTATTGATAGTAAACAAGGCCATGTGGAGGGGCTGCACGCGCGCGGAGCGCGCGAAAATGTTATTACTTTGATTACTGATATGTCCAATGAATTCAATGCTTGCCATTCCTAGAGCAAGGAATATTGGAGGTACAATCCCAATTTCTGGGACCTTGAATTTACTAAGCCTGGATTTTTTTCTGTGCATCAGTGTAGCGCGCCCCCTTTTTGTCGGGGACTCCGGCTCAGCACGGCCGGAGCCCATAGGAGTTACCTCGTTGTGAATAATCAGTAACTTAAGATAAAGCACCGCAAAATTTCGCGACTTCAGCATACATTGACCGTTTAGATTTCAAAAAAAAAAAAAGACATAGAAAGTCAAATTTAGTACGTCGTACGACATTGAGTCGCTATTTTCAAATACTCTCATAAACGATCTTTTCCTTATTGACTGAAAGACGGAAATTTAGACAGAATGATATATACGTGATATAATTTTTAAAATGATATTTATTATTTGTAATTCTCCGTCTTTCACTTTTTGGACGTTTTTATTGCATTAAAAGCCTATGCATGGCAAAATTATGGGGGGGGGGACTGCAGTCACTGCAGCCCCCACCCCCCCCCCGCTTCCAACGGCCCTGTTCATTTAAAGCACCGGCCACCAATAGGATATAAATGTTGCATGTACGAGGTTAACGAAGTAGTTACTCTGTACGTGAATTTCACAACTCAGTGAGAAACAACTGATATTGTCACATAGTTGTCAAGAGCAATTCGTTGAATACGCATACCCACACTAAAACTGGGGCGGCTGCACTCAAATCAAATCTAATCTTTCTTCTTGAAAAATAACATTGTTTCTTAAATATGAAAAATAAAAGTAAAGAATGTATAGATACACATTTCAAATGTGTCATTTCCTCCCAACTCCCAATATGTTGTCTCAGTCGGCGGAAAATTGGACAGTTAAATGAGGTCTGGGCTGGAGTCGGGCAAAATCATCGCCCTTCTTGAGAAAAACAGTCCCGTAACACCATGGATAACGGCATTACAATTTAGCACCTAGGCAATGTCTTACAGTTTTTGCACCTTTCCTCCAGCACCATGCCCCAGATAGGCACCCCGGCATACACATGCGAAAAGAAGGGTGTTTTCTGTCTCGTGTTTCGTTTTTTTTTTTTTTTTTTTTTTTTGTCGGCATGCGCTTACCAATAATACGTCATTCGTACAGTGTACCACTATGGTAGGCCATCGCACCCATAACGCGATAGACGCTACGCGAAGCGATTTGATGCTTCGCGAAGCCAATTTTCACCTACGCGAAGCCAAATTAAACATAATCATACGCGTAGTCAAATTTAATATACGCGAAGGCGAGAAACAAACGTCGTACATGAAGCACGAAGCAATATTTTCAGTCAACTATCTCTCAAGCTTCGCGGGGCTGCAAAAATTTGGCTACGCGTGTGTTAAATTTGGCTACCCGTTTGTTAAATTTGGCTTCGCGTAGGTGAAAATTGGCTCCGCGAAGCATCAAATCGCTTCGCGTAGCGTCTATCGCGCTATGGGGGCGATGGCCTACTATGGTACCACAGACATGTACCTTATCTGGCTAGCGTCATTGTTTAATGGCGTCGATGTGACGTCAGTGCTTAGGGTCTATTTTTGTGGATAATCGTCTTACTGACATCTTGTTTTTCTTTCATTAAACAATTGTAAAATACTGACCGTGGCACAACTTAGAAGATAGTTTAGTAATTTCACTTGCTTAAGCACTGAAATGTTTATTTTTGCCGTCCAAGCGGTATTTTGTCTGTTATTCATAATTGCAAGTATTTCCGCCTTTATCAAGGGCGGCGATTTGTGTCGGACCTTGGGCACGTGGGAAATTTTAAAAGCCCTTACGTAAATGTGTGGAATATACGTACATGCATATATATATATATATATATATACCTACATGTTTACGTATACGCATATGTATGTGTAAACGTATACATATGAATACGTTAACTTATATAGTGATGTAAACGCGTATGTTCATGAAATGCTGGTAACGAAATGTGCTCCCAGTGAATTTGTTAGTTAGTTAGATGAGGTTTAACGGCCCAGTTTACAACCAATTGGTTCAATTCGAGCCGGCCACGGCCTTTTTTCCAGTTGTGGCTCACTGGCTTGTGCTCCCAGTGAAGCCGAACTTGGAAGTACAATATAGTGGCAGGTAGCATTGCGTGTCACTAACAACCAAACTTTCAACATGCAGTTTAATAAGAGAAAATGTTTAAATTCGTGCACTAGAAAAACGTTTTTGCTTTCACTAGAGATGCACAAAACCAGATTTCGTGGTAGCTTTGGTGTACGCAGCTATACCATGTTTCACAATTATTTTATGTTCAAAGTTTTAAATCATGAAACAACAATTGTCATAGTGCTCACTTATACTGAGCATCGCAGTTGTCAGTGGCGCTTTACAACTTAAATAAGGTAAAGTACTCGTTCAAAACCTTAGAAAAAAGATGAGTCTTTATTTTCTTTTTAAACCTGTCGATTTCATTCCCAGAGACAGATAACGTATCCCCGAACCAGGGCTCCAACTAACCTACGGCACCGACGGCACCGACGGCACCGACGGCA
>WURT03181588.1:0-10237 GCA_009936505.3 Holothuria glaberrima | reverse complement strand
CGCCCAAAATCATGCATCTCATCCCTGCCCGTAATTTTCTGTAGTGTAGGATATCCCTGATGATGGATTCACATGTTTCATCTCAGACAGTGAATGCATGCCAACTCTTTAAGGCTTGTAATTAGTTTCTTTTGTAGCTGCTATTGTTCGGGCGTCAGGAAATATACAATGCTTTAGCCTTAATCAGATTTTAATAAAACGTTACGTTGTATACACAAAGCTTAATTTTAAATAGCTGTTTTCTCTCCTTTAATTTGACTGACTACCATACACGCCGTGCTCTTCCTCTTACTGGTCATAGAAAAACACAAGTTTGCCGTTAAACATGTTTTCCGAGATTTAACCAGAAAACTGCTTTGTGCAGTTGTAAAAAGCTGGAAACATGGCCTTAAGATAATTCACAGGTTCCTTTATGAAAGGGTAAATGACTCCCATCTTTGAACTGTCACCTTAATAAAAACTGTAGCATCTGTTACTTCAAGCTGTTATAAGGAAGTGAACCGCCTGATGATTATTAGTGGTGGACATTGCTCCGCTTTTTAATCGTGACATATTTGATTATATTTCTGTTTTTTAACAGGAGCAAAAGATTAAACAAACCTCACTGAGGTTAAATTGTCAGTCCAATCATGCACAGGTTTGTTTTGTAATGGTAGGGTGCTCAGTAGTGATGTTCCTACCAGATAGTACTTGACAGCAGAAACATTTACGAAGTCACTCTTCGTTTGCAAACGTGAGACCAATTTTTAGTTTCATTCATCTTTCCAGCTAAAGAGACCCCACGTATTACTCTGGGTGAACTTACACTGCGAGTAGCTGAGCAGTTGACTACTAAGGATTGCCAGACTGTTGCCACATTGGCAGAGTTCAAGCCAGCTGAAAGGGAGAAAATGAAGGATGGTGTTACCTTGATGAATGCTCTGGAGAAAAAGAATATTTACGACAAAAGCAATTTGCAGAAACTGCTGCGTTTATTCAAAGACTGTAAACTCTATAAGGTGGCTGGTATCATAGAGCAATACAAGACCGTCACTTGTATCGATGGTAAGGTATACAAAGATTCGTTCCCTAAAACAAGAGGACAGCATTTTCGAAAAACAAAAAATATTCAATAGAAGTGTGTATAGGGAATAACAGACTAGCTTTTTAAAAAATAAGCAATGATTCGTGAAAGCTTGTTTTCGGGCTTTTAAAAAGAAATAATTGGTTATTGTCAAAATCTAGTAAAGTTCAAAGAAGGAGGTTTGAGGTTTAAATGAATCTCTCTCTAATATCACCTCCCTGTTGTCAACGACACGACCAATTGGAGTAAGCGCGTTGGCGAAGAGCTCAAAATATCATTCCACGAAGAAAATATGCGTATTAGATACAGCTGGTACTTTGTGAAGTTAAACTGTAATGAACTACTACACTGACCAACTGTTATCTACCGAGGAACTGCCCTGATAGATTGTTGACTACTCTTCGACTTGAATTGGAGAAACTTGTTAACATTGAAATGAAATTCATTTTTACACTGAACTACTGTAAGTGTGTGTGTATGTGTGTGTTAAGAGTATCTGTTTGGGGAAAATAAGCTGGGCACTACAGTAAGTGAATGGTGTTGAATGGAGTGAAGATATGGAAAGAAGCCCCATGGATCATAAACGTAACATTCAGAAATAATTTCTTACGATGTCTCGATAATGTTCATTGGAATCAGTACCTGGCGTTTAGAGCAAGTTTGGGTTGCTTTACTCGGGCTAGACTACAACAACCAAGTTTTCCTGTACCTTTTGCCTGTGGGTGTGCCACCTTTAATTACGATAGTTGCAGTTTAATAATATTTCATATGGGCGGCAAAATATTTTTGATTCCTTGCCGAACGCAAAGGATTCTATGCAATCACACGCGAATGTACGGTCTGTGTATTCGCTTCTGGGTGTTTATAGGTTTATAGGTGTGTGTGTGTGTGTGTGTGTGTGTGTGTTTCTGAAGCGTACCTCAATGTAGGAATGATGGATACGTGTCACACTTGATATATAAAGGTATAGCCAGTTGAATTCAACTGGACTTTTCTGGATGGGTTCAACTGGACTTAACGGGGCCAGTTCAACTGGATTTTACTGGAACAGTTCAATTGGATATCCCTGGACCAGTTCAATTGACCTTTACTGGACCATGCAGCTCACTTGGATTTCATTGTAATCAGTTCAACAGGACTTTACTGAACTTATTCAATATTTGATTTTACTGCACCAATTTAATATTGCGAGTTCATCACAATTTTCACTGAAGGAAACGTACAGTATCGCACGAATGTGGGCATTCCCATTCAGTGGGTTAATTTCAGGGCACGTCCTGTCTATGTATTAATGTGTAATATTTTTGCATGTGTGTTTCTAAGAATTTCATAGTTATCTTGAGACATGCATATAGTAATAAATGAGAGTTCAACTAAAGAAAAAATGATTTTCTATACCCCATTAATCGAAGTATAAAAGTTTCGCAGACAAATAGTAAGACGAAAAAAATCTTTGTCCCTCTCAAACACTGGCGTACCGAGACTTATTACTCCTAAATACTAACACATAGGCCCTATTTCTTTCATTTGCATGAATCTTAGAAGATATAGTCAATATGTAGTGCCTAAAATTTTGGAAGTCAGTTTGCGGTCATCAATGGTCATTTGAGGTCAAATTTGCAGAACTTCTTGGAAACACATGAAACTTAGTAGATATATTCAACATTTGGTACCACAAATTGTGGAAGAACTAAATATGAGAGTCATCAGGGGTCGTTCAAAGTGAAACCCCCAAGATTTATAGCTGCACATATAACATTAGGTGTCACCAATTTGATGATAAGGATCATTTAGCCTGTGAGATGAAGTTATCTAAGTATCTTCATATGTTATGAAAGTATGTTAAACAAGGCAAACCAAGAGCAGCTTTGATAGTTTTCGAACATAAAATTCAGCTCATAGATAAAAGATATTTGAATTAAACAGGAGACGACTCACGACCATAGTTGTCCTATAACTAATGAAACCAGTCGGGATAATAATTCTGGATTAATTTTTTTCAGGAAGACAGTGCTTCTACAAAGTTCACAAATATTGATGCTCGCCAAGCGTGCCCGCAAAATGTCGTTTTGAGAATATTTTATGCAATGTTAGCTCCATGATTGACTAAAGAATTGACAGTAAGTCCCGTGTCTAACACGATATATGAACGGTGTGCTTGTACTTAATTTTTAATGCCCCAAATGTCGTGGGCTCACACGGAGGCACAACAAACTTGGGAAAGTGAGTAAATTGACATGTTAGCAATATTTCAGCTGTGGAGCAACTTAGAAACTAGCTTCGCTATCCTGGAAAACTTTAAAGTTGTCCTGTGAGAAGTTGGGGACGAAGACTAGATTACTTATTATTCTGTTACAATGCACTAGCTCTACCCTTTTCCTTCGCATTCATACAGTAGTTTTGCATGCATGTTACTTTAAACATTCGAAACATGACTCGAGAAGTGTACTTATGCCTTCCAAGCGCATTTTGTGTATTACTCATAATTCTATGTTAGGATGTGCAACGTTAATTGTATTAAACTTTAGGCTAGTTCTTTGCGTCCCTCGTTCCTCGACCTGTACTTTAACAATAATTTTTGCTTTTTGTGTTTCCTGTTTAACGTAAATGATATGTTATTTTCATTATCATTCATTATAAGAACTTACAAAAACATTTAATGGTTTTGCTTCTTATGTTTGGACAAACATCATTTCAACCTGTACAACATCCGGTTTTGCTTAATTTAAGTGTTTAAAAAGAATTACCTGAAAAGTTACATACTTTCCGAAAATTAGTACATTTTTATTTTAATTAAAAAAGAAATTGTCATTGTAACTAGCAACACAGAGGCGATGCCTTTTCACACACTTAACCATATAATTTGGTAATCTGCATTTTACAGTTGATGATGTCTGGTGGCACCAAAATGCACACAAAGTCTTGACAGGGGCTAACTGAAGAGCGCCGAACACTGCATAACTGCAAACACATGCTTCTTACTAGATAAATTTCCTGGCGAGCAATGCGCATGGTTATTTACATTATTATTATTATCGTATTTATAATGGTAATCAGACACTGAATGTAAACCGCGGCAAGTGCGCACAAAGGTCGCCGAAATGTTGCATGAGAATTGTTATACCACCCGTAAAGGTATCTTTGCAACAATATCGGTACGTTTGGGATAGTACAAAAGTAAAAAATTGAAATGAACATCAAAACCTTCGGAGCCCAAGGAAATTTTGATATTGTGGGAAGTTTTATGAAAGTTTTGATATTTTTAGAACAATTGGTGATAGAATAAATTTTAAATAGACTATGGAGCTAATACTTGGACAGGAGAAGAAACTTCACAAATCTCTTTGAAAACGACAATATTACCGCGAAGGTCAAACTCATAAAACTATTTAACACTACTAATCCCTGTCGATTTGTACTTCATGAAGACTTGATAAGCTTAAAAGGTGTTTGTAGCTAAGCACAATAGGTTCATGTCGTCTGCTACATCTTGAAGCAGACATATCGAATTTTGCTTATTACTTCAGCACTGTCAGTCGCTTGAAACAAAAATTAAATTATTCATTTCATCTCGTAGTGTCGCTTATACATTCCTTGTTAAAAAATGAATATGTATAAACCCTTATAACATGCGCAATTATGGAGAATTTGGTCAAAATTCTACTGCAAACTATAGACCCGTAACTAGTTTGCTCAATTGCATATGGCATTACCATCACTCCTAGCACCAGCATCCATTCTTACGAAGAACTAATAAGCCGTTTTGAATTTTCACTCTGCATTTTTTATTTAGCTGTCAGCAACGTCCTCGGCATTAAATGATTGTTCTATTAAATTCATTTGTTAGGGTATCAGTAGAAATCAATGAGGTTGCGAAAGATAAGAAGTGTAAATTGTTAGCGCCAGACAAAAGAACTGAAAGCCGAAGTCTCATCATGGATCATTGCAGGATTATCTCCTCACGCATTTCTTGGTCTAATGGATTAGCATAAATCAAAGTTGAACTTTTTTCTCCTGTCCAGGTAGTATAGCTCCATGCATAGACCCACCAATCAGTTGAAAAAATCAGGGAGTTGTTAGGAAGCACCTAATCCAATTTCATCTATCAGACAATACATATTGAGATTACTTTAATCATTTTTGTGGGAAGATACTTTGATTGACAGGTCCTTTAGTTTTACTTCTAAGTTTGTTTGACTTACACTTCCTAATGAGAGTTTCATCTTTTCATACTAACGTAATCCTCAAACAAAACCTCATAGTGACAATGATTTGAAGTGATCTGCAATGCCAACAAGTGTGACCTCCGTTAGTCTTTTAGTCTAAACGACTGTATATACACTTTTAAAAGATCAAATTCCTTTGTTAATCTAATTTCTTCTATTAGTTAGTAATATCTCTTTTTAGCAATAAATGTATAGTCTAACTTTTGGATATATATGAAACTTTTGGAAGATATAAAACAATGTTCGATAAGTTAATAAAAGTTGTACTAGACCCTTTCAGAAAGTGAGAATCGGCGTACAATAATAGAATAATTTTTGTTTTCTTTGACGACAGGCAATATTATAACAATGTGTGAAATCATGCCAACAAGTGTATGAGCTCTAGCAGAAAACAAGAATTATTGTTGCCACTTCCTAATCCCTCCTTAAGTGGTCCAAAATATTCAAGAGCTTAACAATTACGAGCTAATTGTCGGATAGTTTCAATGGAGACGCAAGTGCTTTAATCTCTTTCCGTAACAGCCCCTGGAAACATACCCAACCTACCCCCGTCATAAATCTATCGCTAAACGATTCTTGGGTCCATTTTAAAAACAAAGACAATTCGAATGTCGATTTAAAGGGCACGCGCTACTGGTTGCGCTACTGCCTCCGTTCTGCTGGGGTGAGAGTGGCAAAACTTGAGGCTTTCTAGGAAATGTAAACCTCCTTATACAGCTGTATTAATTAACTTTTATGAACTCAACAGGTGTTGAAGATGGTACAACTACCTAATGCAAAACCAACGTTGCGAAACCAGTGCCAGCATTTGAAGCTAGAAATAGTTAACATCTGTATGTGTGAAGACTGTATGGATTAATATTAGCTACGGAATTAAAGGATATATTCAGTTACCACATTTTTCTTCTTCTTCCTTGCAGACAAGAAAACTCAATTTATAAAAGAGTTAAGGACGAAGTATAAAAACCTGTGTGGACAAATTCTGCCAGTCCCGTTTCTACGTCAAAAATATGAAATTGACAAATTGTTTGTTGAGAGAGGAATCAAATTCCTGGAAGATAAACATGGAGACACCGAAGTGGAGGAAAAGTGGAAAGAAATGAGGAACCACAAAATGTTATTTACTGACCCTCGTACCAAGTCAAGCAGATGCATAATAGACGGAGAGCCAGGCTATGGGAAAACAATACTTGCCCTCCAGATTACACATGATTGGTGTCTGGGAATAGCACCAATGAAGAATTTTGAGATACTAATTCTTCTTCGACTGAGGCAGTTTCGAAGTGCATCAAACGTTTACCTTGCTATCAAGAAGTTCCTCCTGCCGAGAGATTCTAGGCTGACTGAAGCTGACATCAAGAACATCCTTGACAGTTCAGCGGTAGTGGTTCTTCTAGACGGATACGATGAATATCCTGAACGATGGAACAAAGATGCAGACATCGAGTGTATTATCAAGGGAGACATGTTTCAAAAGCATGATGTTATTCTATTCACGAGGACATCATGTCTACCTCATGATCCTTCTCCTGATACTACGCGTATTCGACTGACTGGATTCGATGACACTGTTAGATATACGTATATTCTAAACGTAGTGACACGCGGTGACCCTGTGAAAGCCCAAGAATTAAACCATCTCCTCAAGAACAACCCAGCAGCCGCTGACCTGTGTAAGGTACCAATGTTCTGCGTAATGATTTCTCACATGGCGAAACGAGAAACATTTGAAGGATTAAAGACTGTAACAAAGCTTTTTAGTAGTGTAATTGCGTGCTTTTACAGCCACGAGCAGAGAAGAGCCTCACCCACTGATATCAAACAGCGCAAAGGTGTACAAGACCACAGTAAGCTAGACATGATAGCTTTTGAAGCATTGGGAGGAGACTCCCAGAAAATAACTTGGGACATGAAGGAACTACGTAGTAAAATTGGAGATGATCTCTACAATGAATACGTAAGCATCGGTATTTTAAGAGAAGAAGAAGTCTTTGACGAAGATGATTTCGATTATAAGACAGAAACTAGATTTTTTCATAAGTTGTTCGCCGAGTGGTACGCAGCGTACTATTTAGCGAAAGAAATTACACGGCCTGAAACACAATCTGATCCTCGGCACAGTATCCAAGGGGATGCAATAGGGAGATCCCACCACCTATCTAATGCTTGGGAGAAGTTAGATTTGCTAGAAGGTCTTAATCCACGCGATTTAAATTATATGTATCGATTTGCATGTGGACTGGACAGCAACGCCGCAATGGAGATTATTAAACACTTATCAAAAAATGGAGCTTTCGACAACTATACACTAATGTGTATAACAGAATGGATGAAAAATTGGAGTGGCAGCCTTGACACAATTGAAGACATAGTGACTCAGCTTTGTTCACGAAGACGGTACATCAGAGACGCGGACAGCATAATCGTCCAGAAATGTAGTTTAGAACTTATCGAATTCGCTTCCAAACGAAAGGTATGTTAACACAGTCACAAACCCCAAGCTATGTAATTAGAAACGGAGATAACGAGATGATAAGTAGTCTAAACAGACTTCAAGGAAACATTACAAAAAATTCGACCATTTATACAATGATCAGACCTTGGCAGCAGGAAGTAAATATGCTGACGTACTCCGTAACATATGAAACAGGTAAGGCCTTTCACACACAAAAACAATGAATTTCAGCCCACGGGAAATGCTTTACCAAAGCAGGCGCTTCCAACGGGGAATATTACCCGAATACCTTCCTCGGGGAATAATTCCCATGGGGTTTGTCATGTGAGGAAGTTTCTAGTCATAACATACACCTTTCAATACCCTTATAAATTAGCAAATGTTATGGTATAGCTTTATCAGTAATCATCATCTTGCCATCTTACAGGTTATAAACTACCTGTAGTTATAAGTGTAAACCTTCCATGAAGTCCAATGCTGCACGTAACTAGCAGCTTAAAAACATGGCCACAGTCCTTTGCTCCCTAATACTCCGAACTTAAATAGGGATAAAAATATATGTATCCGTGTAAATGTTTATTTTTTTGGCTTCTTCAAAATTTAAAATAAACATTAAAACGATTACATATATTTTGTATTCCGTATATCGATACGTTCACATTGGTTTCAACAAAACACATAATGCGAAAAAAATATATAACACTTTGATTGCTTTCACCCTTCAATTCACTAAAATAATTGATCCAAATGAATCCAAAAATCAATATATATTTTACAACCAATCTCCAAATTTATGTACTGGTTTCAGTGTTCTACCACTGGTAGGTTTGTAACCAGTTCCGGTATCTGTCACGGTAGTAGGAACAGGGATATCTCTTACCGTCGTCGACTCCTCTCTGTGGCGTCATTCAGGAAACAAGTGATCGAAATTACTTACGTTCAGATTAGTTGCTTCCTCATAATAAGGTTGGGAACGACTTTAATAAACGTTAAGTAATCGAGCAGGATTTGCATTATTCTGTATTTCATATGTAATGTTATCATGAGACCTACTTTACATCAGGGCTGTACACAAGTGGGGAATGGGCACTGGCCACTGGCCAGTAAATCCCATAAAACACTCGCCCAGCTTACTGGCTACTCAAAACCAATGAAAAACAGTCTCCAACTCAGCCGAAGCCGACATTAGCCACACTACCTGTGTATCTCATGTTGCATCTTCAGTTCATCACAGGATGCTGAAATAAAACTCACTGATGACATGATGGCTGATGGGAGATGAAGTGATTCAACTGAAAATCTGAAATTATATCGGTACACTATTTTTTAGTGCTGAGTAGCCTGCTGAGAATTGAGTCTCTAATATTTTTAAGGCAACCAAAAGTACAAAACATTACTCGCCATTGACCAGTGAATCAAATTCAGTGATGGCACGGGCTGACAAAATGGTTGCTAATGCGACCATTGTGGTCACATTGTACATCTCTGCTTAACACCTTGGCAGCAAGGAATGGTCCTATCCACTAGGATGCGATATTCGACCTGTCTGCCGCATTTGTCACCATAACCAAATCTCCAGGAAAAAAGGGATGAAAACTCGTATTTAAATCGTAATAATACTTTTGCTTTTCTTGGAAGTCCGCAGATTGTACAGTAATACCCTAAAATGCATGTTTTATTTTCTCCTTTAACTTTGTAAAATAAAATTCTGCTTATGTCCTGCTGCAATATATTTGGCTCACTGATATTTCATTGATATTTCATTGCACGATTAAATTTCTTAGTGAGACTATCAGACTGTGGGTGGTACGGAGTGGTTCTCGTCTTTCTAATGCCTAATGATTTGCATAGATGGCTCACTTCTTCTCCTTCAAAATGCCTACCTTGATCGGTGTGTATTTGTTCTAGAATGCCATGCTGTGTAATGTAATTTTCAAAAATACATTTGGCTACAGTAACAGCATTTGATCTTGCATGGGATATAGGTTGATAAATTTGGAAAAATGATTCACAAGGACAAGAACGTAACCCCTTGTAGTTACAGGGAGCTCTGTAGTATCTGCACATACCACTTGGAAAGGGCAACTCGTTCGAATGCTTTGCACTGGGGCCTTACGTTTCGGAATTGGACTATTTCGTACATTACACGACTCACAAGGCAAGCAATATTCTCTAATTGATTGTTGCATGTATGGCCAGTAGCAGTTCTGCGGGGCTCTCGGTAATGTTTTGTCAATGCCAAAATTGCCTGCGTTAACCGGATTCATGCAGAAGAGGTAATTGTTTCTGGAATCTCAAGTTGCAAACACTCTAGCTATTCCTGGCAACAATAATTTCCTACATAATCTTTCAACAATGACCAATTCTGGAAACTCGCACCAAAGTCTACAAAGAACTCTACTACAGTAGTTCCAGTGAGTTCTTGATTCGGTGGTTTCTTACCAAGCTTTACCCACTCAATCACCTCACGAAGTATCGGATCTGAAGCTTGCC
>WURT03181577.1:0-10237 GCA_009936505.3 Holothuria glaberrima | reverse complement strand
TGGAAAACCACGTAGTGCTCCGAGCGCCGTGAGGTGGTGTTCCTCTTTTTCATTATGCAAGGTTGGCAGCTCTGTGACAGCACAAACAGCCATGGCCGTCGGACCCTTTCTAATGGCTGTGGTACCCTTCAGTAAATGTCCTATGAAATAACATATACCTACAGCCAATTTTCTCAATTTGACTGTGCCCTTTTTGAAGCTTATTTCAACCCTGATATATAATTAGAGTAACATTGCAACTTTTATATGAATAAGTGAACCAAAATGTTTTTCTTGTCATATTTCTTATATACATATATATATATATATGTGGCTTCTTTTTTCACGATTAAGGTGTACTTGCCTCTAGATGGTCCTTCATGAATTCAGAGCAGTGAAATGTCACTATTACATCACTTGCACTCATTAAATGTCAAGACATTTGCATACATTCACAAGAGAAGCTTTACTGGGGCTTGCAGCAGATAGATCACTAGACATACTTTGTCTGAAACTGAATGAACTCTATGTTTCATAAGTTGTTTGTAAGGTTTTTACTAACAGGAAATTGTGTTGAGGGAAAGGTATTGTGTAGCTATAGTTAAAGCATTGTATAAAGTACCTTAAAGTAATGCAACCAAAAGAAGTCTTTAAATATTTTCTAAAGGTATGTGGACATGTATTAAAGGGAGATAACAGTCACCCCAAGTTTATTTTTAAAAGTTTGCTAAATCTTACAAATCTCCTCTAACAGTATTTTGCTCACAAGTATCTTTCATTATGTTCAAACATTGAATACTGAAGGTAAACAAAGATTTTTTCTGCATGAATTTAATAAGTGAGTAACAAACATGTTGTCACATGATTGATAAGAGCCATTCCTGAAAGAGGATGACAGGGCACACTCATTTACATTGGAGAATGGCATTTTCCCTTTAAACCAAAAAAGCAATTTTACCCAGCAGTGATAGATAAGAGTTTTCTGATGAAAAATCCATTGTTTGAATATATTTCACTGTTTACAAAATACACCTCTTCCAAATTTGACCACTTCAAAATTTCTCATTAGCATCAAGCAAAACATGATTTGCAATGTTACATTGTCAGTATTGCTTTTGGTAGCCCTATGGAAATTACCTCTTATTTACTTGCCATCTTGTTTCTAATTTGGTGTGTAATGTAACAATTGGCAAATAATGAACAGGTTCTCAAAAAATAAATCTCAGGGCATACCATCAATACAGCTACCCTTGGAAGGAAGCTAAAATGAATAAATACAATATGATACAAAAGGATCTCTTCACAAAGGGGGAGATAGGAGTAGGGTTAAGAAGTTACAATCACATCACTAAAGATCAGTGGAAGTTAGTGTTCTCAGCATACACAGGGCTGGAAATAAACAAATGCCATAGAGGTCACAGCCCTTTTGTTTTTAGAAATGGCCTTGGTGCCTTACAAAATGGCATACTTTTGAAGGCCACCCTGGCCATTTTACCCTTCCTAACAAATTACGACCAAATATAAAACAAAACACAAAACCATCTGTTTGGCCTCGGTGCCCTTTGAAATGCATTAATGTGCTTTTAAAGCTAATATGAAAATGGCCTTGTTGAACACATTATGTTTAATATCCAGTCCTGATTAAGCAGTGGCCTCGGGACTTGACCCTTTCTAAGAAAACTTATTTTTAGCTCTCCAAAAATAATGATTTAGCTAGCTTCAATACATCTGTTGCCAAGCAAATATAAATAACATGCATCTTACTTGTTGGTGTGTGATATTTACATTCTTCACGTAGACAGCTGTCACTTTCTAAATTAACCTCTGAGGGCATATTACAGTACATTACAAACATTTCCTTAAAATGAAGATCGGAAGTACAGTGGATAAAGATGAAAACTGTCCCTTGAATTATTCCTCTCGTGTCACACATTATTTTTTGTACTTTTTTAATACTGTTTGTGTAGTATTGAATTGTGTACTAAAATGCTTAATATTGGGTAGGGATTAGTGTTATTCAGTACTTGTCAGTGTTTTGACATCACACAACCAGTTGGGACAAATTTGTTATGCTTCGAAGCATGCATCATTGTATAGTTTTTCATGCTATATAGCTCCGGTTCTGCATTTGCTAACCTAACCTGGGAAATTAACATAAATTTATATAATCTCGTACTGCTCGTTCTGCAGTTTTTCATGCTTTGAAGCATGACATGAGGGAACAGAACAGAAAATATTGTCCCAACTGGGTGTGTCACATCTAGGTTGGTATCATTTTCTTTTAACCGCACCTGTAAGATGCCACACCATAGACTACAGATTACCAAGTATCTTCCTGTAGTGTCCATGTAGCTATGTAGTTTAAAAGGCATATAAACTGATTCATAGGCATAGAAAGCTACTCAACAAAGGGAGGGGGCAGGTACGGTGAATGTTGTTTCAGACCCCCATCCTGGGTGGGAGGTGTCCTTCTACCCTTCTGAAAAATGTTGAATATTTGAGAGTCCTTAGATGCAATTTGGTGCAACATATTGGGTAAATTTGAAGGAAATTTCATGCAAATTTTTGATATTTTTTTCTAGAGGGAACAACCACTGAGTTTTTTCCTTGAATTTTAGTTTACTGAGTGTCTGCTGTTGTTTGGTATTGTTTTTTTGTTTTTTCTGTAGCTAAGTTCTTTCTTCCTTTTTCATTCATATAACATTCTTGTTGTATATTTGCATAAAACTTTTTCCTTCTGCAGGGAATCCACCTCATCGAGCCTAATTGGGTATTTAGGGCACTTCCTTGAACCTTTCTTGTATTGAACGCCCTGCTCCAATATAACTTTACTATACTGTATACCTGTCTATGTACTTGTAATGTGATAGAATAAAGGAAGCAAAACATAACACACAAATCACTGGAAGACCTAGTCACCTAGATGCAGTTGTGTAGTGCATCAGAACCTCTGAGTGGGGTTATGCAGTTGTAAATTATGTCTCTAGTTTTGCTGGTAACTCTACAGTATGTTAGGTGACAATTCTGATGTTCACTTTGAGTTTGTAGTTTGAATTTGCTACGGTGTATTAGTTACCTTGAAAAAGCTTGTATTGTAGAAGGAAATATTGCTTGTATATTGCATCAACATTGGACATACAGAAAAAAGCTTTCATCACTAAAACTCATGGGCATTAGCAAGTGGGAGGGGGAGAGACATATGCCTTCACTTTTGAAAGTGGAAGGGATTGTATTTGATTCTACAGCTTGCAAACTTAAGCAGATTTAGAGAATTCAAACCCGAAAATGGTGGAAAAAGCCCTTTAGTGGATGAAAATTTTGGGAAAATGTCTGAAATTACACCACAGATTATTTAGCTCCTTTACTTTGCCATTGCCCTCAAGTGAACCCCGGATCCTTCATTTCTAGGGCTTTGTGATTCGTACTTGATAGCGTTGTAGTCAAGGTCCACCTCCCACCCCCACCCCACTTTTGAGCTGGCGACATCTATTATAGTACTACTGTAAACCATTTAGTCTCAATAATAAAATAATGGCAGTAGCTTTTCTCTAAAGTATTTTACATGTACAGTACTGTACATGAGTTTATAAATGTGGCATCATTTGAACAGTTGGGTGTACATTGATTATATTTGACTGTAACTGTGTAAAAATTGCACTTACAAATCTTGTTTCTACATAAATAAAAATGTTCTGTTCTTCACATTCAGTATTTCCCTTAGAAGTTCATTACTTACACTAATGGAGTATCAGAGTACCCCTACCCTGAGCAAAGTAATACAGTAGCCTGAAGAGATCGTATTTAGTAAATTTGCTGTACTTCCTCTCTAGTCTCTATTATCAGGGAGTTGCTATTTACTCTCTGATATAATGTATGTCTATGCCAGTGACTTTTGTCTGCAAGCATAAAAACAAAAACTTTTCTCTCCTTTTGAAACTGGATCAGCCAGAGTTAAAAGGAAAATGCAGTCGCTCCAATCTGGATTAGTGTAGTAGTCTACCCCATTTCATGAATGGCTCTTAAGAATCACATGACAGTGTTTTTCTCACTAAATTGTGCACTGTATGAGGAGTAACTCTTTGGTTTACAGTATCTTGAGTATGAAATATTTACGTCGTAAAATACAGTGGATGTTTACGTGGAAGAGAACCAACTGAAAATTTGTGAGATTTAACTGTTGTTTTAATATAAGTTTGAGGCGACTGCTTATGTCTTAGCTTTAAGTAGTGGTTGAAAGTACATGTGTGATATCCTGTTAACTTGTTTTAATCAAGTTAATTTGTCCATAAAATTTGTGTCTCCTGTTTAGGTTAATAAGCTACAATTTGAGTCTGTGTATGTACAGTATCAATTCATTATATCCTTGTTTGCCATGAGGGGGGCTTGATGTTTAGGTTGATCAGTGATACATGTTTCAAAGGAGTGAACATTTTTTCAAAGTGTTCCTTTTTTCAAGGATCTTCACCCATTGTAAAGAAGTTAACAAAAGTTTATATTTTTTAAAATTTGTGTACTTGTTGGGCAACAGGATTAGAGGAATTGATAGGTCATTGAACAAGGCAGTCTTCCAAAGGGATTGCCTTTTCCTACTAGACAAAAGTGTTTGAGAAGCAAATAATTTTGAGGAGTGTTTTGCCTCTGCTGTTGTCATTGCAGAAAAACATGAGAAATTTGTCACCTAATTCTCTTAAAGATGCCATCCATGACAGATGTTAACAAACATTTAATACTTGCTTGATTATGTATTTAGGGTTTTGTCTGCAGAAGTTGTACTAGTGCTTCGAATGACTCTGTACACCTTTTAAAAAGAATTGAAACAAATGGCACTGTTTTTGGTGGATGACCGTTTTTCAGGTACTTCCAATTTTATTACTTTAAAATTGTAATTAAATTTGCTCTTCCAAGGTACAAAATAGGCGCTAGAGTGTTTGCATATCAATTAGCATCAAATTTGTTTATATACTATAGAAGTAGTAGTAGGCCCCCTTTTTTTTTTTTTTTTTTCTTCCAAGCTGTTGCTGTTGAGTATAGCTATAAGCTGAAAATAGGTACTGTTTTTTCCTAATGCCACAACCATTGAAGGTACAGAAAACTCAAATGATTCCTTTCGTGAATTCACCAGTTTGTCAATTTCCAATAGATACAAGACTGTCAATAATGTTTAATAGTGACTGTCTCCAACAAGTGTACCATATCATATTCCTGAATCTCATACTTTTCCTTGAATAGTATCTGTTAAATCAATTACAAAAACTAAAAGCAAATAAAAATTTCTACACCTATATAATGATATTGTCAAGCTCCACATTTCATGAAACCTTCTACTGCATAGTTTATTACAGAACAAGAAGGTCAAAGACTTCCAAAGTGCAGTGTCTCATAATTAGACTGACTGCAGAAATTCACTTAGAGCTCTGTATGAGGCTGTTTCCATTAAATTCATTGATTTTTCAATAAAGTTATTGACTTATGTATGTAATGTGAGTATTCTGATCATCAGAAGGTATAGAAAGTGCTGTTGAAAAAACAAAGTAGCCTACTTATGCAATAAATAAAGAAGGTGGTTGCTTTGCGGTCTGTTCACAGAAGGCTTTTATCTCAGAAGTCATTAAAACAGAATTTTATGATATAATTTCTGCTGCAGACATAGTGTAGCATACTGTGGGAATGACAGACTTCATCAGGTTTTGTAGAAAGGCTGGTAATGTGTGCAAAAGTGTAAAATTAGTTCTGTAGTTCTCAGCACTCCCAGAGCTGGGATGGCAAGAGTTGAGAGCAAAGAGAAAAATGTTAAAAGCACAAATATTATATTGGTGGGATAGTTGTAGCTGCTGTGGGAGGCACTGTGCAATACTGCCAGGAAATGCTTTTTATGGCCTAGGACTAAAGGTAATTAAGCCTGGTACCTCCCAGTACTAACTTCACTTCCAGTTCAGTAAAGATGATGGTTTGAACTGATTCTGGAGAAAGTTGGGAGGGAAATCAACCTTTTTACAGTAGTTTTCCTGTTTTGTTGACATGTAGTATCCTGATGTACAGTACGGCCAATAAAATAAGAATATACCCTCCTCTTTTCAACATTTGTTTCATTAGGTACAGTCACGTTGAACTCTTTTGTGTGGAGCCCACCACTTAAATTAGTCTAGCTACAACCCTCATTGGCAACAAAAAGTACTGACAAATTCAGTATGTGTAGCCCATAAAGAATGTTCCTGGGACTAAAAAGGGAAAGGCTGACAAGATCAGCAAATGTAATAAATGTCATAATTCAACATTGCAAAAGATGGGTTTATAGACGTGATGTTCACTACATATATTGTTGCTTTTTCCTGTGACAGTTATGTCTGTCTGTGTTTAAACATGAATCAACTCTGGGGCAAAATACAACATGAAGGCTTGTTAGGCATGAACGGAATATGTGTGCAGTAAAGTATTAACCTATTTTAGTTCTTAATGTTTAACCTTTTCAACACTGACTTACTTATTGTGCACCTTTCCCTATGCCTGAATTAAATTAAAAAGCCTTCCTCATTTTAGAAACCTACTATCAGTGTTAAATTACTCTGAGAGAAATGCATTTTCTGAAGAAGTGATGAACGTTCAGTTATGGGGCTTGAGTTGTTCTAATGTTCTTTCAAATGAGATTTAATGTAGGATGTTTGCTTTAATACACAACAGCATACCTTTTAAAACTTGCAATGCAAAGTATGGTAATTTTTACCATATTTTTCATGCATAGTCTTTCGTCAATTATATATGTCTTTTCACGTACATGTTGATTAGTCTTCTACAGAGTAAGTGAAGTCTTCTAAATTCTGTTATTATGTGTTGTATAACTTGAATATCATTGCTCAAATATTTCCATAAACAATTTTATCCATTTTGTCTATTGCCATCATTTCCTTAAAGCCCTACTCACGTGAAACACAGTACTAGGCCCTTGGAAATAGTGCTTAGTTGTACTCTAGGCTCCTATTTTACTGGTACTAGGCCACTACCTGCATCACTTTGGATAACTTTAGGCCTTACACAAGCCATATTGAATGTGCACACTTGGTATCGAAATTGAAAGCAGAATATTCTCTTATGAATTCTCTAGGAATCGCGTCTATGTGACTGAAGAACAGCTTTCACATGTATGATAAGCTACTTAGAAATGCTCAATCAGTAAAGAAATTTTTTGCCATTTTCAGTAAAGTTGTCTCTGGAATTTTTACAACTACCTAGCGTGTTTGGTATCAAAGTTTATGGAAACGAGTCTTCAATTAGTTTGTTAGTTTCATAGGAGGGTGCATAGCATATAAATATTAGGTTGATCAAGACAGACCTACAATATGTATCACCAGTAGTGTGGAGAGCATGTGATCTTGCATGGCAGATATATCTGCCTGTAGTGCTGAAAGGGTTAAAGGGGCTCATTGAGTTGTCATCGATTATTTTTGTGACAAGTTTGAAGGAAATCATTGCATGACAATGCTTCCAGTTAGCCTCATTACTCATTCACTTCCTATAGTTACCGAAAATGTGAAAATTTTAGTTTATGTTGACAGGGATTGCATATGATTAGTACATAATGGTAAAAAGTGTTTGGTCACAAATTTGTAATAAATGATTTTAATCATTAATTACCCTGTCATTGCCATTTCAGTTGTAAGTCAGATGTGCAGAATCTCTTAGATTGATCATTTACAGGTACCGTCAAGATGTGAGTAAATCTCAACAGGTATGAAAAACAATAAAAATATGAATTTTGTGAACCAACTCAATAAGCCCCTTTAAAGGTATGCTGCATTTAATTAAATAATGCAATAGTATGCAAATAATAAATTGACCTTGCTGGTAGCATTCCAGGTGTAACTGTCCGAAGAAGGTTTTAGAAGGAACAGACAATTCCTCTGTTATGTTTTGAAGGAACTATCCATCTATGATAACCAACCAAGTTTGTAGTATCCTTTCAAAGTCTAGAAGTTTCATGACTCAGTGGTGTAGGAAGATGTTTGACATTGGGAAAGGGGGGGGGCCAGACCAGACCAGGCCACAAAATTCATTTTTCTAGTCCAAGGCCAAACATGGCCTTCATGACCAACAATTTTTAGTTCAATCGTAGGCCAAAACTCACTCATCCAAGGCCAAAAAGCAATACACCTGAAATAAGAATTTTGAGCCAAGACACAGTTCTTTACGATGTACAATTGCTTAGACAATGCAACTCAGTGCACTTACAATGCACAGATCCAATGCAGACAGGCCTGAGCATGAGCCTAACAATAGCACAGTACAGTTAAAAGTTGTTCTACCATAAAGAGGACGTACGTACGTAAAAACGAACGTACGTAAATTGAAGTATCGCAAGTGTGGCAGAAAACTGCGAGAGCTGTATCAGTGGATATCATTTGTGTGGGAATCTGTTTTGATGGTGAGCTTTTGAAGCAATGATTATCGCTAATGATCTGCATAGCTAAACAGTATTTGCCATTAGACTGTGTATGTTGTTTGTGCAACGAAGCCTAATTGAGCGAAAAAATACGCAAGTCAGATATGGCGGCCGTAGATTTGTGGACACTTATATTTAGCAGAAATAGTTAGTCTGTACATAGGGGATATAAATAATCGGTTCGTGTAGCATGCGAATAGAATATCAACAGAACGATTTTGAAAGTGAAAAAAATTGGTTTCCGTATGCTGCATCCTGCATCGTGAATACTTGTGTGAAAAGTATGATGAAGGAAGTGAGCTCGGTATTTAGCAGAATACTGAAGGTCTTAACTGATACATAGATCGCCGGCCAAAAGTGGCCTTCCATAAGTTTAAGGAAAACAGCTGTCAGAGGCCAAAAAAATTTACATCGGTCATGGCCGCGATGGCCGTCGTGAATTTTGTGGCCTGCAAACGCGATTTCTCGACCTTGACCCCCCCCCTTCACACACCAAAACATCATAATTGATCAATTTGATTTTCAGATTTTAATTTGAGCAACAAAAAATAAAAACATTCAAAGAAAAAGGAAACAACAACAACAACATCAACACTAGATCTGTCAAGTTAATAAACCTTTATGTCGAGACATTCAGTCTTCTAATTTTCAATTATAAAAAATGGAGTACCTTGTTAACCTTCTTTCGCAGAGAACAGTTAAAACATGCTTTGTTGGATCTGTACAGTCAGACACTGTTTCCACATTTTAAAACATACTTCTCGTTTCTCATCCTCAAATTTCCCGCTGTCGAGTACTCCTTTCCTGATTTCGAGAAAAGGGCGGTCGTCCACTGTACGTATATGCACAATCAGAAAGCAGATGGCAGGGTCTACTTTATGAAAGTACATATTCATTTTATATGTATTGAACAAAATCACAATTTTGGGGGGGGGGCAAAATGATATTTGGCCCCCCACAAAAATTATTGAAGGGGCCGTGGCCCCCCTGCCTCTTACGCCACTGTGACTGGGTATCAGTAACATTGGACTGGAATACTGGACAGTGCTCATATAGATGTGCTTCTCTGACATCATCATGTCACATGTCACATGTTTCATTTGACACAATGGCCAACCAACAATCTCCATCTGTGCACACATACTTAAACCCCTGCTGTACGTTTACCTTCACAGCAGGTGTTAAGTCTGTACATCTTGGCTCTCCATGTACATACTCTTACACCTGGAAACTATGAAAGAAATCCAATTTCACTACATTCATGAGCCTTATTTGAAGTTATCTCTCAAATCATCGATTGGATTCTACATATGAATATTCATACTGCCCTTCAAAGCTTGAACTGTAACCTTGTTCCACATCCGGCCTTCTAGCATTCACACAGTAAGTCAATGAAACTTCTTCATTGTTTAGTTTTAAGGTAGTGAAATCACACACTAAAACTCCATTGACTGTGTTTGTCATTACTGCATGGTAACCAGACTTGCTTTAGTCAATTTTTCGTGGAATATTTATGATTTGTATTTGTTGTGATTGTGTATATGAATTATTAATAGCAAACAGTTTTTATGAGTTCGACAAAGAATTCTTGAGAGTGTGGGTGCAAGAGCAATACACATCCACCAGGCGGGCAAGCTGTACATCAGCTATTACTGTCAGCGCCATCAGGAACAAAAAGGGGGGGGAAGACATATGGCTATTGGAAATGTAGGGAAGAGGGAAGTCATTTTAGGAAGGTCTAAGTTCATTATTAGCTCAAACCAGCTCTAAGAGCTGTTTGAGCTATTGTGATCCGCCACCGTCACTCTGTCTATCTGTCTATCT
>WURT03181566.1:0-10238 GCA_009936505.3 Holothuria glaberrima | reverse complement strand
ATTGCTAACTTGAGATATCGTGTTTACAAGGTTTTCAGTTTTTGACCTCTGGTGACCTCAGATGACCTCTGACCTCCCCCAAAAACAATAGGGATCTTCCTCTCAATATGACAAATCTATTCACTAAATATGAAAAGTGCCAGTCATTGCTATCTTGAGATATCTTGTTTACAAGGTAGGCATCACATACACACACACACATATACACACACATATGCACACACACACACGACATCACCATCGCATAGATTCCTTGCCTGCCTTCGGCAGCCTACAGTTTTTGACTGTTTTTGCACCGTTTCTTCAAATTTTGCCATTCACACAACCATCCCCAGTTACTACATAAACAGCTTCATCCATTATTAGCATCGTTAGTGTATTGACAAATGAAGAAAGATATTAGACCTTATGTATTTCCGTATTCTTGATCAAGTAACATCACTTTTAAGGTTTTCCAAAGGCTTTCAGTTTTCCAAGGCAAACTTTGTTACCATAGTATGACTTATTCATGTATTTTCTGACTACATTCATGCTATTGTTTTTATTGAGTGAAGATGTTTCACTTGTAGCTGAGTGTACTCTGGTAGTTGTAAAACAGAAAGCCTAGATGGAAATATTAGAAGTCAGATTATTACTGTCAACTGCATAAACCACCTGCACAGTAAGTACAAAACACACAGTGGGTACTTTACACAAACAAACACACTGTGGGTGACTAAGGCTACTGCATGATTTAAACAGCACCAGATATACAGTGCTGCATGGTTTCGAATATTCACTAACAATAAACCATTCTGAGGGCCACACATTTCTATGATTATCCAAAAGAATTTTTTGGTGTTCACTTGCGCAGGTGCTAGGGATATGACTAAACAAGGGATATGCTGCACAGCCTCCTATTAAAGTATAGGCAAATAGGAGCCTTGCACTTTGCAATTTTAGTGACCAGTTTTAAGCAACATGTGACCCCTGAACCCTACTGGCCTTAACGTAACTTCATCACTGTGACATACTGTACCTTGTCAAATATACCATACAGGTTTTGTGAACTTTGACCATTGACTGACAAACCTCAGTCAGTCACACATGCAGCTACATATACTACCTTGTGAATGTGAATCCAAGTTCCAACAGAATATTGAAGTTGTGACTCTTCATAGATGGAATGACTTTATCTTTGACATCCATTGATACAGTATCTGATTTCAAACCTTAACATGCAACACTTTACCATTTCAATATTTGTCTAAATCATTCTCTAGCTCTAGTTTGATAACATTTGTGTGTGTGTGTGTGTACACTCACAAACATGGCCTTAGTGGGTACAGCGACAGTCAGCTCTAGCTCTGCTCTCGCACATCTTTCCTAGCTCACGCGGAGCTCGAAACTGGAGTAGCTACCCGAAAATTCGGCCACTGCAATGAGAAGTCACGCGCGGCTGCATGTGCCTGCCTTGCAGCGCGGCCCGCCCCCAAGCATGTAGCAAACCTCAAATACTTCGTGGGCAGCTTCGCTGCTTTGCAATTCCCTTGCATTCCCTACCGGGTCCTTTCCTGGTACCCCGTTAGGCATTGAATGTGCGTGTGTGTGTGTGTGTGTTGATAAACCAACCATGCCTAAAAACCAATTTTTAAGTTTTTTTTTATTCTTGACCTCTGACCTCAGTCTTTTGACATCTTCAATCATGCAAGTACAAGTTAAGATTGTCAACTAGCACCTAAAACTTGCTCTTGATTGGACTTGAAGAAAATCTCTTTTCCCCATACATTGCAACATGCCACCCTACATATCTTGTAGCTAAATAACTTTCTCTGACCTAGTTACAGCTTGTGGATGTCCACTAAATACAAACTCGGCCTCCGAGGTGACCAATAATAATATTATGCATGCATGCTCAAGATTCATGGTTCGTGGTCAGGTATCCATCATGTTTGAGCTTCATGGCACTTAAGTAAAGTTTTGGAGTTTGTCCACCTGTTTGTGACAAATTTTCTTGAGCATGGACATGCACGCACATAATCATGACTGCAATTAAAATTGTTAACAAATACTTTGATATTAAAAGGGTCCAAGGGATATTTGATAGAAGATATAACTCACCACGAACAATCAGTCTCTGCATACCATGTAATGCTCCTGACCAACGGTAGTATTCATGGCAAATGTATAACCCTTCATCACTCTTCCTAATGGCATGAGAGAAGGAATATGTCCCAGTGGAAAAACCATATCTACTTATGGTGTTGCTATCATGCCGCCATTCTAAATACTCTTCACGTATTGAGTCTAAATCCATCACAATATTTACATTCCTTTCCCCTACATTCACTGTCTGTGTAACCAGATCGTTGGCAGGATAAATAGAACCTGTTAAATCATAAAGAACTGGTGTCAGACTTTTCAATGCAAAAGTGAAAAGTTTTCAGTGATGACAGAGTTTCATACAAAAGCAACTCAGAGAGTTCATCATTTCCAGCAATCAAATGTTCATTCCAGTCTTATCCATTTGGTAGACATTTTCACACTACCATATGTTGCATTAAGTTTTTTTCTCTTTTGTAGCTTAATCATAAATGCATAAATTGTAATATATCCATACATTTCCATTGCAATATTTTGAAGATATGGCATTTAACTGAAGACTTTGAGTATTTCAAAACTTACCAACCAGAAAGCCAAAAGGCTTAGCCCCCCTTCCCACATTCCCGATTTTTGCTAGGTACAGCACGATTTTTCAATTATTCACAATCGCAACGATGTCGTACACATGCTTGTGGCCAATCGTGGTCCACCGTAGCACACCGTAGTGACTTGTGTTGCCACCGTGGAGACACAATTTTTTTGGTATGTTCAAAAAAATCATAGTGACCAGAATACCTATGTCAAACCAAGACTTCGCTATGGTGATGATAAGATGCCACTACGATGGTGCTGCGGTCTAGCACGACTTGAACAAGACGTTGCCAAGACAAATCTTGACAATGTCGTGACTCTACCGTCATAATTCGTGAAACTGTCGTGACATTTTTGCACTACTGCCCTAATGCATCTTGATGGCGTCTTGATATCGTCTTGACAAGACTTAACCAGAAAGCCAAAAGGCTTACAGATTCCTTGCCATATGATATATTGTAACAAATATGAATCACCCACATGACAAGCATGAGACCCCACACAAATATCCTACTTGAGAAGTTGAGATATTATGTTAATAAGGTAAAAACCTATTGAAATCTTGTGACCTAATATGACCTTAGACCTCCAATTAAAACAAAAAGGTTCACCCACCCTTTATGGCCATGTACATGCTAAATATGAACAATACACAGGCCAAGTATGATATCCCTCACAGTTATCCTCCTTAAAATATCCTGTTTACAATGTTTTGACCTATGGTGACCCCAAGTGACCTTTGTCCTCTACCAAAAATAATAGGGATCATCTACTCAATATGGGCAATCCACATGCTAAGTATAAGATCTCTCACACTTACCCTTCTTGCGATATTGTGTTTACAAGGTTTTGACCTTTTGACTCTGGCAACCCCAAATGACCTTTGACCTCCACCAAAAACCATAGGGATCATCTGCTCAATATGGGCAATCCACATGCTAAGTATAAGATCTCTCACACTTACCCTTTTTGCGATATTGTGTTTACAAGGTTTTGACCGTTTGACCTCTGGTGGCCCCAAATGACCATTGACCTCCACCAAAAACCATAGGGATCATCTACTCAATATGGGCAATCCACATGCTAAGTATACGAGTCCTCACACTTACCCTTCTTGAGATACTGTGTTTACAAGGTTTTGACCGTTTGACCTCTGGTGGCCCCAAATGACCTTTGACCTCCACCAAAAACAAAACGGATCATCTACTCAAAATGTGCAATGCACATACTACGTATACGATTCCTCACACTTACCCTTGAGATATCATGTTTACAAGGTTTTGACTTTTTGACCTCTGGTGACTCCAAATGACCTTTGACCTCCACCAAAAACCATAGTGACCATCTACATAATATGGCCAACCCACATAGTAAATATGACAACCCTCGGAGTTACCCTTCTTGAGATATCATGTTTACAAGGTTTTGACCTTTTGACCTTTAAAATGTCAATAACTCAAGTTGGGAGCATTGTAGGAGGGTAGTATGATTGTCTTTTTGGTTTGTCTCAACAAGACGAATCCAGGAGTCACAAAAATGCCACAAAGGTCAAAAGGTCAAATGGGGTCAACTGAGGTCAAAGTAGGTCATCACGTGCACTTCACATTAACGAACACAACTTTTCATTATGCCATCCCCCTAAAATGTTCTGTTCACGTTGGCAAAATATCATTAAAACATCACTTTCTGACCTTTTGATCCCTTTCAGATTAATTCGGTTCATATAACAATATTTCTACCTTCTACCAATCTATCTCATCCTGAAATTATGACTCAATTTGAACAATGGACACCGAGTAAGATTCCTCACACTTACTCTTGAGATATCATGTTTACAAGGTTTTGACTTTTTGACCTCTGGTGAGCTCAAATGACCTTTGACCTCCACCAAAAACAATAGGGATCATCTACTCAATATGGGCTATCTATATGCCAAGTATCAGATTACCCAGGGTTACTGCTCTTGAGACAGTGTTTACAAGCCAAAGCGTCACACACACACACGACATCAGGACCGCATAGATTCCTTCGGCCTCCGGCAAGGAATAAAAAATGCGATGAGTTTTTGAGTATGAATTACTATAGTACATAAAGATTTTTTCTACTCTGAAATATTGTGCTCTACCGTAGCAAAAATGGTGAATGTGGGGAGGGGGTTTTAGTGATTCCTTGCTGAAAGGGGGATGATTTGTTACACAGTGGTTCATCCCACAAATTTATACTTCTTGACTAAATCCTTTTTTCACAATTCGACCCCTGCTGACCTCACATGACCTTTGAACCCCAACAAAACTTAAATGACCAAAAAAATTAAAAAAAAAAACATGTCTTAGAAGAGATTTGTCTATGCTTCCTCCCTTGTACTGTCATGTCTACAAAGTTCAGGTTCTTACCTCTGGTGACCTCAAATAACTTGTGATCTCAACCAAAAACAAAAGGGTTCGTCCTCTCAACATGAGAAATCTATATAAAAAGTATGAATACCTGTTTCTGTCTTTCCCATCTTCATATATCATGTTGATAGCTTTTAAGTTTTTGACCTTTGGTGACCTCAAATGACCTTTGACTTTCACCAAAAAACAATAGAGTTCTTTCTCTCAACATGACAAATCTATTATTAAAATATAAAGTGTCTGTAAATTACTATCTTGAGATATCATGTTTGCAAGCCATTTACAGTTTTCGCAATTTAACCTCCGGTGACCTCAAATGACCTTTGACCACCACCAATGACAATAGGGCTCTTCTTTTCAGCATACCAAATCTACATACTAAATATGAAAAGTGTCCATCAATGCTATCTTGAGGCATTGTTGGCAAGGTTTTGGTTTTTCACCTCTGGTGACCTCAAATGAAATTTGACCTCTACCAAAAACAATAGGGTTCTTCCCCTCAACATGGCAAATCTATATGACAGATATGAATAGTATTGGTCTTTGCTATCTTGAGATACCTGTATAGTGTTTACAAGCCATTCACAAGGTTTTTGCAGTTTAACACCTAGTGACCTCAAATGCCCTTTGACCGCCACCAAAAACAATAGAGTTCTTCCTCTCAACATGATAAATCTATAAACCAGATATGAAAAGTATCTGTCATTGCTATCTTGAGATATCGTGTTTACAAGCCATTTACAAGGTTTTTGCAGTTTTACCTCCAGTAACCTCAGATGACATCTTGTTTTGTAACCATTAAGGGATGGCAATTAAGTTGTTTCATACTCATAAATATCAGCAAAATATTTATCTATGAAATAGTTCCTTCATGTTTCATGTATCCTCTTAAGACTGCATTTAAAGGGCAATTCCTGTCATCCCTCACAGTTCCAATTCTCCCAACTAAGCAACTTGTAGCTCCTCCCATAACTGTATAAAGCTCCTCCTTGTGCAGAATCAAACCTTTGATGTCAATCGAACAGCAGTCATCAACTGATAATTTTGATATCCCCACACATAAAATATACTTTGGGGTGGTGAGTGTTTGTCTTTAATAATTTTCTCATCTCACCAATGTCATTTCTGAAGCAAGCAGGTAGGGGATGAGACATCTAGCTAGGGGATGCAGCACCCCATGATTTCTCTGGACAGGCCATTGTTCTTGAGATACTGTATTTATGAGGTTTACCATGACAGAATCTCTCCTCTTGAAGACCTGACTCTTCAAAGTGGGTGAACACAGACTGAACTGGGTGTAATACTTTGATGTCACAAAAACACAGGAATTTAAATGACTTTACTATTTTTTAACTGCCCATTACTGCATGGCATTTTTACAGTAAAAATATCATCAATATTTTTACAAATCTTAAAGCACTTTTACCGTTTCAAAGTTTGTCTTAATGCTAATTCATCTACACAGTTGATTTTTAGCAAATATTATGTTATAACTGTATGAAATAATTCTTGCAAAACTACGGAGATTGATGTCCACTGTGTAAGTGTGATCACAAGAAGTATCTTAGCCATCACTTCTTAAAACCAAAGATGAACAGACTTGTCTTGTCTCCATGGGAACAAATTTTTCTAATGCTCAACTTGACCTATGGTACAACCTCACATGACTTTTGCCCTGCTCCAAAAACAAAAAGCTCTTTGAAATCACATATGGATGGGACATTGACATGCTAAGTATGACATTCCTCAATGCTTCCTTTCTTGAGATTGTGCTTTAATACAAGTTGTTTACAGTTTGCCCTGTTTTCAAATGGCCTATGGCCACCACCAAAAAGGATAGTTTCCTGATCTCAATGTGGAACATCTACCGTACATGCTACTCTAAGTAAGAGATTCCAATATCCAACTTGAGATACTGTAATATACTGCAAAAGCTTTTTCACTACCTGACAGTTCTCTGGCATCCTCTAATGACCTTTGACCTCCACCCAAAATGAAGGCTTTTCGAAGTGAACATGGGGCATCCAACTCCTTATTAGTGTAAAGTTCCTCACTGTCTTGAAATATCATGTTTACATGGAGGTCTTACCTTTTCATCTTTAAAATGCAACTAGGTACTGTACCTTCAAAAGTGGGATCACCACAGAACTTAAGATTAAAACCAAGTTTACAAAATTTAAGGTTTTAAGGATTGAATTTTGAAGACATTAAATTCATTACCATCAGACAGCAGGATGATGTTTGATGTGGATGAAGTCATGTCATCTTTTCGTGCTTCACAAGCATAGGTTCCAAATGCATAGTCAAAGTCAAGGTCAACCCTATAAACAGTTGATTCAGATGGAAAATCAGAAGAGGTTTCTAGCTCCGGCCTTGAAGGTGATGGATTTTGGAATGAATACCGTCTTGTAGCAATAACTCTTGTGGTAGAAACACTCGCACCAGATGAATTCACATAACAGTAGTAAGTTGGATTGTCATTGGTTCGGGACCGGGGATTAACAGTTACCATGGTGATGAAAATATTATCTGTGAAAGGCAATCATAAAACAACTATAATATATACTTTTTTATATGGCAAGGCTTGAAGCCAGATAGGTGCACTAGAGCCTGTCCCCCCCCCCCCACAGACCACTGTGCCCCCATACCATGGTGAAAACAGTTGGGAAGCTCCTTCCTTGGAAATGTTTGTATTGACAGGTTTTGAGTTTTTTTGTATAATACTGGAATTTTCACAACTGGTGGGGTGGGGGTTGGGCATTTGACTTTTCTGCATGTGAAAATAGAGAAAGAATTGTGGAAAATGTGACTTCTTTCCCAGGATATGAACATTTTTCCAGCCCTACCCCCATATTTGGAGAATTGATCAAAAAACAGAATTTTATAACATAGGAAAGTTGGTGCCAGTATGCCCCCAAGTGATTATTGATCAAATTTGAAATGGTCCCAAATGGCAACTAAATAATGATGCAAGTAATTTGTTTTATGTCACATTATTAGTATAAGCAAACTCTTTGGGTGCTTTCACACTCAATTTTTCTTCAACTCTGAAGTGCATTTACTTGAGGGTGCAGGCCAAGGTAAAGGGTATTTGTGTCAGCAACCAGTCCCAAAATGACCATGATACTGTACATAAGCCCAAACCCAAAGGTTTTACAATTGTCCTTCCACATCAGACATGCCAAGTCGTCACACCCCTGGGGTGAGACTCGATTCAGAATCACAACTCACGCTCACATGCTCAACTAACCCAATCACATGCCTTAGCTATATTTGGAGAGAGAGAAAAAAAAATAGAGGGTCAGAATTTTCCTGAAGTTCTCGATGTGAAATCCAAACTTACGTTGCAAAACTATAGCCTACAGCATGCAATGCAGGTTTGCACTGAGCTGAACTAAATTTGCAGTCGCATTACACCAGTAGTATAATATACTGAATAGGCCTACATTGTTACCAACAGTACGTGTGCTGCGTGTGCTCCAGGGCATCTCATGGGGCTTTTGCCCTCCTTTGCCCTTAAACTTTTATGTTATGACGTAGTACCAAACTCCAGTTGCATATTGATCTTGCGGCAAAGCATAAAAACTCACCTGATTGCGTGCATTGCCAGTAAGTTGCTGAAAAAACATGTTATGAAGGAAGCATTTTATTGTAATCTAGAACCAATGCCACAGTGTGGGCCACCGTCAATGGCATTAATATTACAAATCATTTCAGTAGCCTAAAATTCCTGGAATAATTGTCAGCAGAAGTGGAAGTTCATGAGAGTAGTTTAAAATTGGTTTTGTTGCCCCAATATGACTGTGAACACAAGTAAATTTCCTAAAATTTTGGTCATCAAATTTAGCAGAAAAGGGTACCAAATAAGACTCAGGTTGCACTAGATAGCTTCCGGAAGCTCAGAGCTTCCAGGGCCCTAAGGTGGGCCCTGTAACCCGGCCGAAGTAACTTCACACTCGTCATGAGTTGCTTTCCATTATCTAACTCCCGGCAGCTCACTCACCTTGGCATCTAGCTCTGCCACCTGCAGAACTGGAGAAACAGAGCTCAAGCAAATATCTCACCATCTTTATCCCCACCCCAGTTGCTCCCTTCAGTAACCATGCTACAGTAGGAAACAGCCCTTAGCTACCTTTAAACTTTACTCCCCGTCATAGCAGACATACTGTACAGCGAGTATCTTGGATTAAGGCAAGTTCTATAAAATATATTGTGCATTCACCCATGCATGAAGCCACTCAGGAAATCTCCAGTGAATAGCACAATGGAAGCAGTGCGACAGTAGGCTATTCTTCATTGAAGAAGAACACAATAACCACTGTGGCTGTCAAGATTTCCTGTTTTTCTGCTTGGGTGATTCAATTTTTTCCAGTTGAGCTTTATAGCACTCTTTTCCCTCATGACCCATTGTCTAGGCCACCCATGGACCTGCTTCCCCCAACCCCGGGCTGGCTCTACCAACATTTGGTGGAACCACTGGTTAAAACTGGAATATTCTTAGGTGCCCCTCCTCCTCCCCATATCAGAATTCATGGCTTTGGACTAGTCCTCAGTAAAGGCATTACAGCCGGCAATCGCTGATAATACTAGTCCGTGGTCTGCTGACCTAGTATATGGGGTTGCTTTGTGGCTTCCCATACTTAGTTCAGGGAACAAAGTGTACAAGAGAACTAGGCCTAGCCTAGGCTAGACACGGTAGGTAATACCAGACAGTCCTTTACTGAGGGCTAACTTTCTGCCTATGGCATATCACTGCATACAATACGTACGTTTGGAGCAGAGAGTTGTTATTTGGAAGGAGATACATCATTCTGAAGCGAGGTTTGACACCGCCAAGGTCACACAATAATCTGTCTCTTGTATCTTTCTTGGCATTTCTACAGGGCTTACGCTGGATTAGGTAGTTCAAACAATAGAGATGTGTTGTCTGCTACTGTACCTCTACTGTAAGACGGAGTTTTTCGCTACTGCCACAGCATTACCAGTCACTACGAAAAAAAATTATTGCACGTTTGGACGTTCTTTCATGTGGATGAGAGTATAACAATAAGGTTTTATATAAAAATATGTAGCCTATATGATTCTATGCCTGGTATTCCGGAAACTTCCGGAAACTTTCGAAATTGTTGTGACAAAAATTAGACTTCTCCCTCTTCAGCTCATTTGCATGAG
>WURT03181544.1:0-10238 GCA_009936505.3 Holothuria glaberrima | reverse complement strand
TGTATAAGGCTGTGGTACCTACTTTTTCCACACCTTTATTAGCTGATCTCCATATGAATCCCCTATTCATTTTTTCATTGTTCAACTTGACATTCCTTATAGTTTCTATAGCAAATCATCCTGTCAGACTGAGATGCACAGGTCACTGAGAAGCACCTCCCTAATATCTGGAATTCCATTGAAATATAAAAATATATAGTCCCTATAATTCTCCAAATTTTGTGTTAAATACTAAACAGAAGGAAACATTCGCTTGCCTGTTTGTTTTCAAAACGACTGAGCAGTGATCAGCACTTCCGCCCCGATATTTTGGCCTCCATGAGTAGCCCTGTGGGTGCGTTTTTGTCAACTGTTAGTGTTAGCTTTTGATTGACAGGTCTAATGTGACGTCATCTGAATGACGCATTCGCCATTGTAATGAACCCAGGTGTTTGGTATCTATGCTTATAATATCTATGCCTGCTATCTAAATGGGCGCCATCATCATTGCCATGTAGCCTACAATGAATTTTTGTGTAAAGCGCTGATGCCAGCAAAGTGCCGAAAATACCAACTCCCAGGCCTCTCAATTTGTATAAGAATTTTGTACCTTTCGTCATTCAAATTTTTTTATCCCCTTCACTAAGAGGAGCAACTCAGACACATTTATTCCGCTAAAGCATTGTGAAGGGGAGAAATACAACTTTACGTATATACTCTGCTGTTTTCTTCTTTGCCATGCATTAAACAGGAAATCGAAGATAATAAATACACATGTCATCGGTACAGAAATCCTTGAAAGGAGGGTTTTGGAAATCCCAGCTCGTATTAATTGCAATAGGAGGGCAAATCTGCATGTATTAGCCTACAATAATCGTTACATCAATAATCAAATACAAAAGTGCGGCTGGACATTCTGATGGTGGCCGCAGCATATGATGCATACATGCTCGAGACAATCGATACCGAGAATTTCATCTTTCGGTGCAGGACCATTACTAGTAGTCATGTTAATACAAAAAGTTTAAAATTGAAAAGTGTAACTATAAAAGTAAACAAAATATATTCATGATTCAGTCGCAGAGATAGGAGGTTGTGAAAGAGGGAAAGAATGGTAATTTGGGAAGCTTTGAAGCAGGTAGATACCTTATTCGTCGACATCACTACACCATTACTTCTCAACCTTTTCTTTCTAATTTCCTACTTGGTCGGAAACTTTTCCCCGTTATTTTCCCCAGATATATTTACGAAAAGATAAGAAGTCCTTTTCTCGATAGTGTTCTTTCCCATACCAGAATGAAGACCAAAATCCAATTCACTTAATGTCATTTAGCAGATGGGTGCGGATCCAAGATTTGGAATAAAAAGTCGATGTAACGGGGTTAGAGGCTCAATTTGGGAGAGTGAAGATTGAAGGCAACAGGTCTCCGAAAGACGGCCTTCCTAGGAAAATATTGAAATGAAACACTGTTTGACCCGATTATTGCCTCATTCCATATCAGTAAAATCCGGCCGGTACTGATTATGCAGAGGCTTGACGAAGGAGAGGAGATTGGATTATTCTGAGTTTTTCTGGGACTAAATCCTACATTAAGTGAGAATGGAAAAAGTAACTCAGAATGGAAATTTGAGGGGGGTTCGGACGTCGCCGACACCCCCTCTGGATCCGTCCTTGTTATATACCCTCGCAGCTAAGTGAATAGAATAATTCCATCAAGTAGTTTTTTTCTTTCTAGAGTTTCCTCACATACTGGTAACTAAGGCATGATTAATGCAGAACTTTCGTGACTTAATCGGTTTCCAAAGTGCCGCTTTCGACAACCTACTGCATTTGGGATGCTAAATGTTCCCCAACAAGTCGTTTTATGGTAGTTGATAATTTAACTAATGTTTTCCTTTGATTACACATTGCAAATTTAGTTACAAGAGGCTACTGAAAATTCTCTTATAATTTCTCTGGTCTCGGGCATCGGGATTCGGGGTTACTTCCTGTAGAACATCTTGCATGTCATAACTTTATACAAAGTCTTCCATTATCATTGAAACCACCAATGCTTCATAGCCGTAGGGCAGGGGGGTTATCCCTAGCCCCAAAATTTTCAAAGCACAGTTTTATTACCATCAATCTCTGTAAATTTCCCGACTTATTTTTTAGGATTGTTTAGATGCAAATTGTAAAGCACGACAAGTACCATTTCCGGTACCGTAATATTGGACAGGCGCTTAGCGCAGTGGGAGGGGGGCAAGAGCCCTCTCCTTGAGGACATATTACTCATATTGCTAAAATTTTAACAATGCGATTTTTTCAGCCCACTTTTCGCTCACCAACTGTGAGTTCCAGATCCCCTGTTCTTTGAATTATTTTTCCAAAGGGAAAACTCAGAATAATCCATTCCCCCTCCTTCCTCAAGCCCTTTACATTTTCAATCCCGGCCAACTAAAAAAAGTTGATTTTTGTGGTCTGTTAAGTGCCCTCCTCATGTCACTTGAAGTTGAAGCTAAAATGCAACTTTTCAATTCTTTTATACCACAGAGCTGTCGGTGAGCATTGCCCCTTGGACGCCACCTGAGCTCTGCCACATTACAGCACCAGGGCCCCTGAGGCGGGTCTCTAAGCCCACGTCGTTAGGGGACCGTCTGGTGCTCCCACGGCTCTTTCGGCCCGTTTGACAGTCGACCAGGAAGTGCCTCCACTTTCAGACATCAAATCCCGCCCCTGCCAAAAGTATCAAATTTCAAGACAAACAGGTCATTCAGTTTTGAAAATAACAAAAGGATTCTGAGTCATTGTGCCCACTTTACATTACATTGTGTGACCTTGAAGAGAACTAGAGGTATTTCTTGACAAAAGTAACCAATCATTAAAATCAGATAATTTGAGTTAGGAATAGAATACTGATTCAGGGTTTGAGTGGACATGAATTGGATTTTTTCTTTATCACACGAGACTCTAGAAAAATGCCACTGGAATTTAAAACTTTCGGTGTAACACTTACGCTTAATCTCAACCAACCACAACTTCCGGAAAACAGTGAGAGGAAGTAGTAGCCTACATGAGTTGAGATACAGTTAATATGTGTTAATTCTGGGGAAACTTACATTAACAGTACAAAAAATTCCATACATTTTTAAATCATGATTTATGTGCATAGAGTGATTAGGAATTCAAAGTAACGTAGAAGCGTAATTTCGTTTTTCAAAAAATAACACTGCTATTGCAAAAAATTTATTGCTTTACATTTCAACTTGAAAAATGAATTATTCAAAATTTCCAATTTTCAAATCATGCAACTTTCATATTTCTCGAAACTTTAAATATGTTTGGAAAGCAAAGTTGATGTAAGTATTTGTTGGTAAGACTAAATGTTTTTATAATAATAACAACTCTTCTCTGCCTGTACCATATTGATACAACATATTCCCCCGAAAGCTTTTCCAGACCCGACAGCGACGGAAACAGCAAGTATAGGCAAGACTGTAGATGTTTGCAATAATCAGCGAACTTGAGACAACTATAATCTTTTATCAAAATATAGTTCCATCATCCTTCGTTTAACCATTAATCTGCGAAGTAGCAGACGATAGATTTTCACTGTAGGCGATGTTATAAATAACTGGTCTTCATGTTGCCAGACAGAAACACCATCGATTATAAGCTTATCAAAAAACTGGGCTGCACATGAATGCCGCACGGGAGACTTTTTCAGGCAGTAAAACTTCACTTCTCACATTTTGCATTTTATGATACCTTCTTACAATTCAGCTGTTTAGTTTTAGGTACTCCTGCCACGAAAATTTAACTAGGGGGCCCCTTTAAAGTCACGTTGTCAAGTTAAGAGTGACGTCATAACCTGGTTTAATTTTCTCGCCATGTTCTAATCTTCTTGCCTCATTCACACATTAATGAATTGAACGTTCTTTTTCGTCTCATCTTCCAGAGAAAAAAATTTAAGCGAGCAAACCTCAGACAAATGTTGAATATCTGTTCTTCTCCCCCTTGAATCGATCAGATCCCTGCCTGACTTAGTTTATGAAGACCTGAGAAAGATGTGATTAATTTCGCCTGCAAGACCAAGTTGAATGGTAATCCTCGCCGTGGGAATGTATTAAAGTCGAATTACCTGCTTATGTTAAAGATGAACTCGTATCCATGGTTACCGACGCCCAAGTGCGACTCCTGCCCTCTGTGCTTTTGGTAATGTTATTGGTGCATATGATCAAGACATCCTTTATAACTGAAGTGTGTTGAACAAAACTGATTTTCTGCAACATCATATAAGTATTTTATGATTGTTATGCTTTAGCACCGATTATAAGTCTAACTCTCTGAAAGTCATAACATGCATCTGTCTCATTTCAGCCCCTAATCTTTTTCATTAGATCGATTATGACTATCTACAATCCACATGTACTAGTATTCAAAATCAGCCTGTATGTATTCATTAAATTACGAGATTCGTAATCTTGGTGGTTTGCTTCAAATATAACAGGTCATGTGATCCGCCGATCTGTTCATCTCTGCTTGATATAATAATAATTGCCAAGACAGAGGTTCCTCTAATCACTTGTATGCCACTCTCTGTTTTATCCCTCGGTCATTCTTACAATGACAGCGGAAATATTTCAAGAAAGAGGGGTCCATGAGGCTAGCCGACGCCTCTAGACTGATAGTATAACAACCAGCCGTCGGCGCCTTAACTGATGATAAAAATTAAAATCGAGGAAAAGTGGGTGGAAATTTTGGATAGGTGGCGTGATGCCAATATTTTTCGAGGAGAGCAAATTCGGGTTGAAATGACAAAACGTCGCGCTCCTCCACCCAACGCTGTGAGGTCTAGGGGTCTCCTTAGGGCTCCTGGTGGGATCAGGGGCAATGCCCATGTGAGTCAAGTGGGCGACGCCTTCGTACGCTCATTGGTATTAACGAAGTAATTGGCATTAGAATGATCCATTTTACGACCTTCAAATGACATTGGGTTGATAATAACATACCACAAAAGAGACCACTTGACACCATTTTAATTTTATACCAGTACCCTTACCATTTTAATGAATACAGCCTTACTCAGACTGACTAACTGCAAGCCGGAAGTAAAGATGCAAAAGGCTTGACGGTTTAGGACATGACATGGATGAAGCGGGGACAGTGAGAGTTTCCTAGGGCTTTGAAACAAGGATTTCACCCAATATGCCCTCCACAAAGTAATAACGCTAAAACTTCCTTTTTTTGTAATGCTTCACCTCATTTTTTCTACTAACGTTTTCCATTTACACACCAAAGTAGAAAAAAAAGAAAAAAATTCTTAAAGGGGAGGGGTCGCTTCCTTTGCCCCTTCTCTACGCCCTGCCTTGCATGGTATTTCCGAGGATTAGCATTACGTCAGTACCTTTTTCGTCCTTTCTTCGAGCAGTGAGTATTGTTTTTATTCAAACTATGTACGTACACTTTGAACGAGTCACATTTGTTGTTTATGGACTATTGAAAACTTTCCGTTACGGACTAAACTAATGTCGACGTCCGTTTGTTATTAATCTTATAAGATGGTAAATTTCAGAAACTGAAGATAAGATAAAAACTTTTTTTCAACCATAGTGCGTTGACCCTGCCGTAATTTCGTTGACTTTGTGTGAAGTTACCAAAACTTATGATAAACTTGGCGTTTGCTTTATCGACATTTGTAAATATTTTTTACAGACGGAAAACTCATCTGTGGAGGTCACAATAAGTAAAACGAAAAACAACTTTCCCAGCTGAAGGTCCGTAGCCAAGACTTCTCACATAAAGGGTCACCGGCTCTGTAAAGAGGTGGGTGGAACCCTCGATCACGATTAATTTTTGTAGCCTAAATTGTTTGTTCGGTGCACTTGTCAAACTGAAGGAAACCCCCTGACACCCCTCGCCTTGCCCAGGGGCTGCACGACTGTAATGCCAACCGACATCTGCCGATTGCGCGGTTAAATCCTCCAACTTTATTCTAGGACTTTGCTTAGACTCGGCATTTAACATTAAAATGACATTTAACATTAATTCCTCCATATTTAACATAAATCCTGTTTACAGACTAAAAAAGCAATAAAAAATTGTGCTGCCTTAGCAAGCTAAATGTGGGATATGAAGTGTAAGTTGTAAACAGGGTTTTATCGAGAATTTTGTCTCAGTTTCAATTTAATTCGTCTTGTCTCTTCAACTGAAATTGTTCAGTTTGTGTAAATCTTCTCCGACAGTCGTAATATTTTAATCCTAGAAATGGAAGAATTCTGCCTAGGCGTAGTGTTTGCTTTAAATTACGGACTTAGGCTAAATTAGCAATTGTAAGATAAGTGATCGCTCTTTGTGACTTTACATTTTTTTGACAGACTGTTGAAAATCCCTTGGGTCATTCACGTGGTAGGATTTATAGTTCCTTTTTTCCACGGATGGCAAAATGGAAAATTGTGACTAGAAAGGGCTTTATCAGGCGAAAATATCTCTTTACCAGACAACGATGATATGATTTTGCTTATATGATTTCATCTCTGCATAAACTGCAGTAGATTGTCACGAACGAAATTCATGGCAGGATATATGCAAATCCCAGATTTACAATCACGTCTTTGAAAAAATATAAAACTAAGACAAATATTTGGCCTTTTCTCAGTTAGGAGATAGGAGATTTAGAAACCGCTTCACATCCTATGGTATCGTCTTCCACTTAACTTACAGACTTGCATAACTATCGACTGCAGTAAAATGTTTATTTAAAATTCTATCGAATGAAGCCGTTGTAATTGTGTAAGCTGGTAAGTACGCGTGTGAAGTATTGTGTAAGCCCTCCTCCAGCGAAAATTATGAGTAGGCTAAAGTTAATTCTATTTTGTAGACTTAGGCCTAGGCTTTTCTAATTTCAGAGTGTTTATGGATCAAAGTAACACAGTATTGGAATCTGGGCAACCGTTTTATTCACAGAATGAATCTCATGCTACAGCTGCGGTAAAGCCAGTGGTGGCAGCTTCAGCCTATAGCCTGACAGGTTAATTTTCCTGTCGTCTTTTTAAAAAAAAACAAATAGACTAAATATTCACGTCAATAGGCCAGCAGGCAGCTTTGAAAGTGGAAGATAGCTTCAAGAGATAGTTACATAAAAAACTAAATGAGAGTTGGCTTTCCTTTTCCCGATTGCAGGTCCCTTTTAAATTATGTAAGGAAGACTAAGTCAGTAAGATTATGTAACAATATGATGTTCACAGTTTGCAATTACGGAATAACACACGTGCAGTTGATAATTATGGTAGCTGCCAAATCATTCCAGCGGCAAAAAATTCTGTTGTGTCTTTAAAGTGCCAACTGCTTTCCAAATTTTTCTCTCCAACCCCCACCCCCACACCAAAAAAAAAAAGAAAAACAAATAAAAACAAACAAAAAAAAAACAAAAAAACAAAATGGATTAGAGTGTTATGAACCTCACCTTTTGGCGCGAAGTCTCCTGCGTTTCGATCCATACCGGGGATTTTAGCCTCTAGGTAAACATTTTCAAGTGTTTTTCATGTTTTGATGTGTTACATATTAGCTGCGACAAACGCCAAATGGTATTCATGTACACTGTGCACGATATGGGCTGATATCTACAAGATACGTGCTGAATATCAACAGCGGAAATATGGTAGCATGTTATGTTGGGTCACAATGGGTCTTTAGAATTCTTTTTTTTTATTTGTAAGCTGTGCGCACATTCATTAGGTATTCATGTAGAGTGCGTATTTAGTCGGTTGGATATACACGTCTCTTTTCCAACACAACGATCCATTGTAATGAAAGCACTTTTCAGCGCGAGTGATTGCTTTCGCTCTAAGCGTTATGGCACCCACCGGGTTGCCATGTTAAGTACACAGAAACACATTTACCGACTCAATCATTTGGATAGACCTTTTGCATATGACGTCACAGCACAAAAAATGTTCCCTCGTTTTGGCAAGCGCGTATCATTGCAACTCACACTAACAAATGCAGACAACTGATTTGTCAACCAATCGGATACGCACGAAAGCCTACTGCATGCGCGTGCCATGTGCTTCATTGGATGCGTTTTAGTCAACCGTTAGTGTTAGTTTTTGATTGACAGGTCTATTGTGACGTCACCCGAATGACACAATCGCCATGGTAGTCAGTCATTTGATCATTTAACAGAACTAACAGCCTAAACTGGTGGGGATTCTATTAGAACTAGGCCACGCCTACTAACAGTTGACTAAAAAGCACCCGAAAACGCCGTCGCGTGACGTCAGTGCATGAAGTTTATTGTGCGAAACGTAAATGTGTTTGGGAGGGGGCAGGGTGAAAGCAATGCGCGTGTAATGCAGTAAAACAGCTATAGACCCATAGAGTAGGATAATAGGTTCCTATTATCCTACTTAATGTATAGACCTTATGCATATGACGTCAGAGAGCAGAAAGTGCTCCTTTGGATGCAAGCGCATATCATTGCAAGTTACACCAACAAATGCAGACAGTTGGTCGGATATGCGCGCAAGTCTACTACAAGCGCGTACGAATTTGACGATGTGCGTGCAGTGTGCCTCCAAATTGACGTCAATGCATAACGTTATTACGTCTATTTTGACTGCAGCCGGTGATAGGGCGTGGGATGGTAACTTAGAGACTTCTTTTCCGACAGACCTTGCTCGCGTAGGTAAATAGGCGTATGCATCGGTACATGCTTGGAGTTCAAGCAGTTTGTTTCATAGACATTGTATAGAGGTTCTTCACGTGACGTCATTGTGTTTCAATTTGGCATACTGGCCGTCACTGAACATGCGCAGAATGTAAGTTATCGATACACGCGCACGACACATCCTTAGTTACAATTGTTTTACCATGGACGCCTGGCCGTCAAAATAGAAAGACGAGCAGCGCAGTGACGTCAATGAAGAACCTCTATACTTAACAAGAAGGATCATTTCAATGAAAAAGACGCGCTAATTTTGAAGTACACATAGCAAGTGGTGACCTCACCGACCTAACTCAAGTCCTCCCGACTGAAACAATACATCGTTCTCCCACTTGAAAAATTATCACTAAGTAAAAAGTTTATTGTGTCCCTCTATCAGAGTTCGGAAAGGCCAGTATATTTATATCGATCGCCGTCTTTTTGATTCATGATTTAAAATGAAAACATACCGAAAACTGAGGAGGAGAGCAAACTATTTGACAAAGACTATAGACCATGCAGGGGTGGGAAACCTCCGGTCCGGTGCACTTTACTTCCCAGAGGTAGATTCGAAAAGGGGTTAAGCAGTCCCTCCGAAGAGTGAATTAAACGTTAAAACGTTGAACGTACATTGAAGAAAAAATGGAATGTTTATTTCGAAAGACCCGGGTTTTTTCCGCCTGCTTCGAGAGCACTTTTCACACTTTTCACATGTGGTCATTCGTTGTTACTTTAAATATAAAAGGCAAATGATCATAATGTGATACTTCTGGTCTATGCAGCCTTGCACATTTGATGCCATTAAAAGGCAGTGGAAGAAGATTCTATTGTATAAATCTGTTTAAAGTTCAGAGCCTCTGGGGGCTTCGTTCCAGTTCCTTGTCTGGGCTTTTCCCTACCCACCACCAGGGCCTGTATGGGACCCCTTGGCCTGCGCTTTATGAGGAAAGTATTTTGCGCCCTCGCTGTCTGCTGCACGAGTGGATTATTATTATCAAAACGGTCCGTAAGAGGAAAAGATTCCTCACCTCTGCCTTAGATCCTCTCCTCAGTTTCAAGCCAGATGTCTTCCCAACTTGAGAAAAATATTTACTCCGCTTTATGAGGAAAGTATTTTGCGCCCTCGCTGTCTGCGGCACGAGTGGATTATTACTATCAAAACGGTCCGTCAGAGGAAAAGATTCCCCACCCCTGCCTTAGACCCTCTCCTCAGTTTCAAGCCAGATGTCTTCCCAACTTAAGAAAAATATTTACTCCGCAGTTACAATGGAATTAATAGCAAATTACTACGCCACTGACCTGCTGTATAGCACTGAGCTGATTTGCGCTCAATGCGGTTCTCATTTGAATAATTTGACTAGTTGTCCGTTTGTGCCCGTTAGTGGGTATCTAGGTGTAACGTTTACTTTGCGCCCAGCGTACATACCAGCGTTTAATTTGTTTAATTCACAAGCTATGCACATTTAATGCAGGGTTATACATAGCAAATCTAGTAAGCTATATGTATGTATGTATGTATGTATGTATGTATGTATGTATGTATGTATGTATGTATGTATGTATGTATGTATGTAT
>WURT03181533.1:0-10238 GCA_009936505.3 Holothuria glaberrima | reverse complement strand
CTAAACTTGTCAATGAAATTTTAGTTTGAAGTTTTAAGTTGTAATTTACGTCACTTCCGGGCACGGATTCTAAATTAATACCCAGTGTCCAAAGATCATGATTTGCACAAGCAATGCTCTTCTGTTTTGAAGACATTCTATCAAACTGCTTAAATCTTGTTGGGCCACTAGGACTTTCACACTATTGTGTGCTACTTAGCATGCATTGCTATTCAATTGTGACATCTTCCATAGCTATGGTTAAGTTCATACCACGCACATACACGTATGTATCCGCACCATTCACTGCAGCAACACGCAGACGCAGGATCCCTCAGGAATCTTTTGCGGGGAAAAAATTTGTAATACCATGGCCTAGGCTAGGCCTAGTTCAGGGAACAAAGTGTACGTGAGAACTAGGCCTAGGTAACCTAGGCTAAGCCTTGACTAGGTTAAGACATGAGACTAGGGAGAGAACGTCATCCCAAAACCCCAAAATATGGTTAAATAGTACTCCCTTGCAGGATATCCTTGCCATTAGTGCTTTGGACATTGCTTATTTAAGAGACCATTTAACCCTAACCTTACCCCTAAACTGATTTAACCCTAACCTTATCCCTAGCCGAACCCTAGGCGCATACAGTAGGTCTAATCGAACCCTGGTGGAACCCGACCAAACCCCGTTTTAACAAAAGGGTGATGCTCTCTCCTTAGTCACATGTCTAGGTTAAGCAGAGCCTAAATGGTATATGGTCCTTCTAGAATAAGCTTGGCAAAGATCGGCCAAAGCGTGTCAAAGACCGGGAAGAGATATAAAGACCGGCCAACTTGCAGCTCAGTAAAGACCGGCAGATGAAAATGCAATTTGCACAATCATCAATGTTGGGTAGGCCTTCCATTTTTAATTGAGCTCCAATATTTTATATCAGCTCCGGAATATCTTATGAAAATGGTATTAGTCCATTTGGACTCATTTTTCATTCTTCAAGCATATATTGTTGAGATTTTAGAATTGGCTCATTTTCACGCATCTTCCCCCTGGAAAATACCACTCCCTTTAGCTTTCTCACCACTTTTCTTCAGTAGGGGCCTACCTTGCTTGCTGCAGTGCATTCAATCTCATATTGAAATGTGCTACGCCTGATTGAGGATGTTTTTCATATGTATCGTTCTTTGGCTAATCAAGAATAACAAAGTACAGGCGTACACCAGGGTGGCAGTGTAGCCAGACAAGGAACTGAAGGTGGAAAGAAAGCTTCCACAGGCCTGGGGCCCCAGTGAGGCAGGGAAATAAGTTGTCAGTGGTGGGAGCGAGATATATTAGAATACATTAAGGCAATGACAATTTTTATAAATTCTGTGGAGAAGAATTCCAGGGGCACCCCTTTGAGTCCCTCTCCCTGTCTATGGGGTTGCCACCACCTGCAGTTTTCTACCTGAAAAATGACTTAGCCAAAGTCATGTGATGAAAATTCTATAAAATTTCAAACAAATTTTCAAAAACTTTTGAGCAACTACTGTAGCTGTAGCCTATCTGATCTGGTTCACATTCACTTCCAATCGTATCAATGAACTACACGGTTATGGGAACTGATTTATGTACTTTGTAAGCATGGTATACAATAATTCATTTGCTTGTCTGCGTTCGTTATTTACATCCACAGTCTTTTTGTCATGAGCAGGCCTTTGTTGTGCTTTGACTGGTCCAGATCTCCGCTGGTCTTTGCTGGGCTTAATCTAGCAGGACTGGGTATATAGCCCTAACTGAGGCTTAGCTATTCAAAAGTTGAACAAAAGCTAGGCTGTTTTCTTCTTCTTCATCATTTTCTGTACAAACGCCTGGTAAGGCTATCCTGTAGAGTTAACAGTCTAATATTAGGCTAAATTTAGGATGTGAAAATACTGTAGTCATCAGGTTGGTAGCCTAGCTCCTATGAGTTGTAGGTTACTTATTGTACAGTAAATACACAACCAGAGTGTACAGTAGAACTTACTGTAGGCAACACAATAAACGTTGTTGCTGTTCTGCCTCAACGCACCTGAAGGTACAAGTGCACAGATATTTTGTGTAGGTTAGGTTCTTATTGTCATATGTACTAGTACTACATGTTAGGCAATGGCAAAAGTGCTGGGCCAAGACCCTCTGGAGAAAGTTACCTGCTAGAGAAAGACTTTTACACCAAAGCTTGTGAAATATATATTTCAGATTGTTATTTGAGACTCTTTTGCACATGCCAGGACCATGTTTAGAGCTTATTTTGGACCACCTACATTATTTGGAACAATTACGACGATCAATCCTGTCATTTAGTAACTGACATCAGTTAACATTATAGATTGTCATGAACAAGTCTGCAATGTACATGTGCTACCCAGCTATAAATTTCAGGACTAAAATCTCTCTTTTAGAAGTCAAAATTCATGTTTGTATTTACAGATTCCCCAAAATGCCACTGGTAGAATTTTTTGTTTCATAACTTTTTAATCCATGTTGAAGTAATATGGATTTGATTGAGATTCTGAGAGTTTCAGTAAGCTGCAGTATTCTTGTTTGAGCTATGGTATGTGTACTGCAGTTGGGCTATGCCAGTACTCAATACTGCCATGCCAATGAAAGACACACTTGCATGAGATCTGAGTGTGAATGTATCTTGTACGGTGTATGTGTAATAAAATGTTACAAGGTGCTCCAATCGTTTAAAATTCAATAAAATATGTATGGTATTTCGAATCTTTGAATTTCTGGACCCTTTGTTTTTGCAAAAACTGAAGAATTTACAGAAAAATCAGCAAAGTTACAGTATATTCTTTATATGAGAAGGGCAACGACAGCCATGCACACAAGGGTACAGCGGCAGTTTTGGCTGTCAATGAAGGTTAATTTTTAAGCGGCACCGCGGCCATGGGCAACAGTACGACGGCCATTGCCGTTGGTGCTGTCGGTTATTTTGAGCCCTGAGTATGAAGTCTAGTCATTTAAATACAGTATCTGGCCAATTAATGTATATACTTCGGTATTTAGAGTACAACACGGAATTGTTCTGTCGAAAATTTCCAGCACTTTCTTTCACGCTACCTCTTGGCCTTAGTTTCCGTTCCCGATCCCCACAACTCTGTGCACATTGTTTTGTGAGCTGTGTTTTGACGTTCATTTATCGAGGAAATATAGGCTAGGCTTATGGACAGTACAGTATGTTGTTTCATTATGTGGTTTAGGCATGGCTTGTGTACGGTTAGAAACAGCATCGCGGGACTTCGGTAACTGGTGATTAGTGCAGTTTAACAAAAGCAAGGCATGCAAACAGACTAAAACAGCTTCATTTCACCTTTATCATTAATGAGATGAAGGAAAAAACATTATGTAAGATGTAATTACCGTGCCATTTCACCAAGATCAAAAGCAAACCATAGAAAAAAGCTACCTGGGTAGTGATTTCTACCTGGGTAGTGATAACGTCAGTTGGGTACCCGGGTGCCCGATGCAAACACTAGGCACCCCCCTTAAAATATCATTCAAAATATTCTGCCATGTGGAAAGCTTCATAAATATGTATGGTTATGCACACTTTCAGGGATTGCCTATCAAATTATAACTCTTAGAATGGTACAGTAGCTGCATCCAGTTTTTCTTAAAATTAATGTTGGCCTCAAAGAGTTTAAAGGGGAAATGCAGTCACAGCAAATTGAAATAAGTACTGTATACCTGGGAAGGCCTATCCTAATTGATGAGTGGCTCTTTTAATTCATGTGCTGGGTTTGATGTAACCGCTATCCCACCGGCCTGAGGCCAGGGATTTTGCAATGAGATAGTTAAAATGCCCCACAACTGGTCCTCTGGGTCAGTCAAATTTCGCCACTGTTGAAAAGTCATGAAAGTCATCTTAAAATTGACTCAGTGAAAGTTGTTGTTGTTTATTTGGCCTACAAGACCTTGTCAAAGAATTTCAAACACTTTTGAAGCCGGGAGATAGTTTGACTCGGGTTAGAATTAATTTGCAGGAGACTGGTGAAAAAGCACGGAAGTTTCTATAAAATGTAGCAGTTAATTACAGGCAACACAAGTGAATTATGTTTTGATTTGTCAATATATAGATGCAATCACTAAGAATGATTGTGAGTGGCTGATCAAGCCTTGAAGGCTTTGTATAGAAGCATGATGTAGTGTAAACGAAGCCAGCTGACCTCCATTGAAGTGTTGATCATAAGTATTCTGAAAGACCTGAAAGATAGCCTGGCTCATTGATATTATTTCTGTGAGTTTTTGGCAAATTCTTTTACATCCCTAAAGAAGAGATTTCAGTCATCTACAACTGTATTTGCTTGCAAAATACATTTCATTGTAGTGTGCTGAAACAGTGTCCCTGTTTTGTTACTCTGAGCACTTAAGTTCTGCTTGTGTCACAAGTTCAGGTGGTTTCAGACTAGTGAGTGAAGTCCAAAAATTGTCTTATTTAGGGGATGTGAGAGATTACAGCCATCTGGTCTAACTGAGAAGAATTCAAAGGAAGGTCTTTAGTTAACTTAAATACAGTACAGGTTGTACTACATATTCCTTGTTCTGTCATATCAGCTGTGGAAGCTGAGGTGTTGATTAGGGTCCCCAAATTCAAGTCAGCTTGAATAGAAATCAATGGCAATGGAATACAGTGTGTAGGCCTAAGTGATTTTGAGCAATTGACCGTATTCGCCTCAGGCAATGAAAACAACTATACAGTAGGTTAGTTAGTTTAATAGTTAGTTAGATGGGATTTTACGACACACCAACACAATTATATAGTGTCATCTAGAAAAGAAAAAAGTGCAATGTTGGGGTACAATAAACTAGAAAGGGTGGGGTCAAATTCCACTAAAAGGAACAATACAGTAGGAAGGCTGTATTTGCATTTTGGCAGACAACAGAAAACTTGTAACTTCTTTTGGTAACAGACACTATAAGGTCAGTTTTTCAAACTTTTAAAGAGGTCTATGCTACAGCAGTTCTGGTAGAACCAGTATAATTGGGTGATTGTGGAATGCACACTTAAGAAATCTATCATTACAAGATTGTGACATGAAATGTGAGGCTAGATGCGTACCTGACCGGATCTATTATATTTTGCAGAATAGATGTTACAAACTGCAGAACATAGTAATAGATATAAAATAACTAAAATTCTGTCAAGCCATGGTCAAGGGACCCTTCTGAATTAGATTCAGACATAAAAAGTGATCAGAATCTTAGGTATTTGTGGTCCAAGGTCCCATATGGGCCCTATGGCCCATTTTATGAAATTCTGCAAAATGCTTCTCCTCCTACAGATTATCTTGTGCAATGTTGATGGTTTGTCATAATGTTACTCTGGTAGTGGTACCCTCAGGGTGTTCAGGAATTCTGGGTTCAAGGCCCACGATGGCTGCAGGGTCCATGTTGTGAAATACTGCAAAATGGTCACCCTCCTCAAGCTAATGTTAAACAGAGTTGACTGCCTGTCATAACGGTGCTTGGTTAGTGATCTGTTTCTGTTCTTCTAGAAGTTTTGGTCCAAGGTCCCATGTGGGCCCTTTGGCCCTTTTTATGAAATTTTGCAAATTGTATACTCCTACAGATTATCTTGTACAATGATGATGATTGTCATAGTGATACTCTGTTAGTGGTACCTTCAGGGTGTTCAGGATCCAAGGCCCAAGATGGACCGTATAGTCCATCTTGTGAAATATTGCAAAATGCTTAACCCTTTCTTCTAATTAATGTTAAACAGAGTTGACAGCCTGTCAATGTTGCATGGTTGGTGATCTGAGGTGGGATTCACTAACATTTTCGTAAAATTATGAACTATGTAAGAACTCTCTTTAATGTATTCACGAAAACAACTTACAAAATGAAGATCACAGGAAACCTTCAGGGTGTCCGAGATTTGGGGTCATAAGTCATTTGAGGTCATTTAAAGTCATATGATACTGTACTTGTACTCATAACGGCTAGAACCCAGGGACCCTTGGTTGAAGGTACAGTATGAGCTTCTGCACCATTAGTGCTCAAGTTTTAATACCGTAATTTATTCTTATCATAGATTTGCAACACCTACTGTACGTTTCAAGAAGTAATTTGGGTACCAAAATCCTTCCCTTCATGTTGAGGGGTGACAGTGAGAATACAAAAAACCATGAGATTTGAAAATTAAGAAGTATGGTCAATCAAAATTTAAATACAAACAAACCATTTTGTCTTGATCCTAGATGCATGCATTGTGTCGGGCATACCTGAAGTTCAAGACTTTCAACAACCTAGTAGTCCCAAAATTTGACTTATCGAAGCTTCGAGAATTTGATTGCAATGTTTTGTCTAGTTTTCTTGAATTTTGAATAGAAATCGACACAGAAATTTACAAGGAAGTTTGTTCAATTTCCAAGAACTTGAAAAAATCCCAAAGCGCTGGTACCTACGGTACCCACTGGTTTAAGACATGTAACGTTACTTTCAGGGCCAAGATGGATTAATATTATGATGGTTAAATTTGAATTCTCTTGTGATTATGGTGTGTGTCACTTTGCGACTTCACATTTGTTGAAATTTTATCTGTATTCGTCAGTGTGAGAATTTGTACAGTAGTGGTACATATAAAGCCTACTGTTTGGAGTAATTATGGTAGATGTTGGGGGATTTAAATGGCCATAAGTAGTTTTTGAAAAAAGGGAAAATTTATGGGATTCAAAGCCTAAGATACTGTTTTAGAGAGGACGTAGATTTGGTCATGTCCGGAATATTGATACAATATGTTTCCAAAACTATTGAACAACAGACATGTACAAAATCGTAACAAGTTTTGTACAAGTTTTAAGAAATAAGGTTGTGAAATGTGAAAAAGGTGAAATATTTGCGATATGAGAATCTGGATTTTTCCTGCGCAGAAAACGCATGAACTCAGAATCCATTGAGTCTGTTTAGTGCCAAGTTTGATTATGAAACATTCCTTGATCAGCCTAGTAGATGATCAGGGTGGCATAAATGCCAATATTGTAGCGCGCATGTGCACTACAATAAAAGTGGTTCGACTTCAAAAGCAAACTACACTTTCTGTGAATACACTTTGTACTGTGCAAAGCAGAGGTGGCGTTATGTTCACCAGAAGAATAGAAAATAATTCAAATCAATTAAGAATGCCCCAAACATTTGTCTGACATGTGCATTAGACCCTTAAGATGGACAAGAAATCATATCCTGACCCTTCCCCTCCCACAAAGGGTGCTGATAGCACTGTTACAAGAAAATTGTGCAAAATCATGCATGATCCTAAGTTGATCCAAACACATTTCCCCTGGACTGGGGCTCTTCACACTCTTATGATTCCTTTGACATCTAACTCTTACTCTGCAAGGTACAGCTAATTTGGCCATCTAAAATTTGTTGTTTTTACAGTGGGCCATGGAAAATTGGTAGGGATAGTAGAATTAGAAAATGACTGGCCCTGATGGCCAATGAATATTTTACCCTTTAGCTGAGCCCTGTTGTGACAGAAGTTTTGTGACAGCAAATTTACTCAAAATAACCCCTTGTATGTAACCCCAAGAGTGTGACATTGATGTTATGAAACATTGTGGCCTAATTTAGTTTATGTGTCACAAGTTTGGGTTGACACCTTATTCCCTATAGGTTTTATATAAAGTCACATTGACAAGGTACCTGATTAATGACTCTAGTTTTCTAGCACCACTTTCTTGAGCAAAATCCTGTAGCTATTTTTTTTCAATTCTACTTCTTTCAAAGAGAAATTCATGTTCTATGGAAGAACTGTCTCTCAATCAGTTAAGAGGTTTAGGCTTGTAGCCAGGCTGTACTGTCATTGCTAAAATTCAAATTTTGAAAAAATGTAGAATGAAGTAGGAGCCTATTGCCCATTGGGAAACACAAAATGCACAACTTCAAGGTACTGTACCTGGTACTGTAAAGACTAAAGAACATCAAGGTAATGCAGACACCTGGGATTTAGCTTCAATTGTTGATGAGGCATTACATGTTGAGCAGCTGTGGCATTATTCACCTCTACTGCTGTATGTGAAGAGGAATGTGTACCAAATGTACTTGAAGTTATTACAGTAGAAATGGTAAATTTAGGTGTGTGTGTGTGTGGTAAATTGTTCTTTTTTGCCATATTTTGCATTGAAACCTGTGAAGGTCTGACAGACAGAAAGGACACTCACTGGTCAGGGATTCTGCCAGAAAGTTAAAAAAGGGTGGGGGAGAGAATTTATTTATTACTGCTAAACTACAAGTCCAAATGTTCTTGGCCAGATTTACAGGTTGGTTCAGGGGGACAAAAGCTTGCTTCAAGGCCCCTATAAGATATGTACTGTACAATTTGAAGGATGTTAGAGGCCATTACTGGAGGTTCAAACATTCCTGCAAAAATGTCCTCTTCTTAAGTGAGAAACCAAGATATTGACAATTTTTTTTATTTTTATGGAAATGAAAAGGGGAAGATTTTACCCTCCTTCTTCTGGAAAGAAAGGAGGGGAGTGAACAAATCCCCCTCTCCCCTTGACAGAAACCATGCTGGTCATCATTTTATATTTAATACCAAGCCAGGTTAGCTTGTAAATCAATCCACATCTTTACAAGGGAATTTTCAGGCAGATTTCTCCATATTATGCAGCTGTAGTTTATATCAGCTGTTAAACCTGAACTAATTTTCTTCCCAGGATCCTGGGGAGGTGCAGCGGGTACTGAAGATATGTTAGAAGCAGAAAACAATAGACTACAAGATGGATTAGCTGGAAAGGTCTCCCAGATCAAAATGGTGAGTGGGTGGAATTAACTAGTGTTTTCTATCATATATTTGGTTTCATGTAAATCTTTTTGTTCTGGACCGTGTTACAAGAGGTTGGAGGAGGAGAACTGGCTTGCCAGTGGAGAGCAGTGGTTTGCAATCTTTTTTCAGCTCATTGCTCCCTTTCATCAAATGTGGATTGGTCAATGTCCCCCCCCCCCCCTCCCATATATATAATATGGTTACTATGTTTAAAAAAAAATAAAAAATAAAGCATATGTCAAGTAAAGAGTTAATATCATTTGTTGATCTGGGCCCTACTCAAAGTAGTACAAAAGGGGGCTCTACCCAGGGTAATATAAAGGTGATGCAGAGCTTCCCTTTGTGATTAGGTGATGAGGAAACCTAAACCCACGATAAACAAAGGAGTGAATCCTTGATCATTTTTGGAATTGGGGCAGATCTAGAGCACTCCATAGGAGTGTTAAGTGTCCCCCAAGGTCATGGGGTCTAGAAGCCTGCCTTAGGGCCACTGATGGGACCCAAAGAATAGGGGTGAAGCCTTCTGAAGCCCTGGCGTACAGTATTTGGGAAATTGCTCACAGTCCCAAATGGAACATCTAATCATACTCTTATTATCTAATAGCCTTGAATGTGCACCGAGCAGATAACAAAAATCACCCTTTGACCATTTCATATTTTAGTAATAACTGAAGAATCTTTTGATGCTGTAGGTGGCTTGCCTTAGGGGTGGGGAGGTAGAAGGATGGAAAAGATTGCATGGGGTTTTAGAAGACTTGTGCCACTCAAGCTGAAAATAACATTTTGAAGACATATTAGTAGCATTTTACTTTTTTCCATTGCAAACTTTATCTTTGAATAAGAGCATATAATAGACTGGATTCTGGAAAAGTAATTATGACAAGTTTATAGTACTGGTAATGTATTTGCGATCTGAAATATATTAATTTCTGTCAGTGATAAGGACCCTGTGGTGATGAAAATAATACCAGAAAGCACCTTATGAAATTTGTGTACAATTCTCTTAATTTTGTCCGTACATTTAGTTGTTCAAGTGAACACAATGTGTCATTTTTGGTGCCTACAGGTATAACAGCTCTACCTGTACATGTTTGGTATTTCGTTTGATTACTATCATATTTAAAGGGATTTTCCAGAGACAAAATTCAGTAAGTTCAAAAAATGCAGAAAATTTTTCTCTTTTAAGTGGGGAAATCACATCTCAATAGCTTGCAGCAATTGGAAGATACAAATTTTCAAAGCAATGCAATTTTTTCACATTATCTGCATTATGCATTATGCATTTCTGCATTATGGGAAATCTGTAATGTCATCGCGGCACATTTATTTGACATAGAATTGAATTTCTTTATGATATTAATTAATGCTGCTGTAGGGAATATTTAGCAATTTCGTATGTTATGCCCTACATATGGTGTAGATTTGTGCTACATCTACATGGAAACATATTCAAACATTCCAACAGTATCAAAT
>WURT03181522.1:0-10238 GCA_009936505.3 Holothuria glaberrima | reverse complement strand
CAGTCTAAAAGTACTCATTTTACACGTCCGGTCTCACCAGCATTCATTCAAGGATAATAGTTAACATCTCTGCCTCCCAAGCCCTATAAAACGAGATGACAATAATTCTCTAGTTCAAAACCGCACTGGAATGCAACGCTAAGTGAAAACAATTAGGCCACGCCTCCAGTAGCTTTCTGAATCTGAACAGCGCCATTTACTACAAGCGCCATTCAACATTGCGTTGTCACTACCAATCGTGTTGTTGCTATCGTTTACATAGTCGTTAATTGTATTTGCGTTAACGGGAAGAGCGCCACTACCTCTTGTTTGGACGTTGTTGATTGATATTACATGGTTACTTGTATCAGCGGTTGTCCGCGACAAGGACGTTACCAATTTTTAGCTAGCTGTTGAAACCGTTTACGCTGTTGTTAACCTCTTGTAGTACGCGGTTACTTCTAATCACGCCGCTGTTAACGAAATTTACCACGATGTAACTTTAAATTACGCCGTGGCTACCAAGATTTACCATGCTGTTAATGATAATCACGCCGTTGTTAACTCAATGTACAACGCCGTTACTACCAATGACGCCGTTGTTAACGAACTTTGCGTGGATCGCGTTCCATACTTGTAAGCTGTCTGGATGCAGAGACACCATGTCTCCAGAAATAATGTTAAACTCCGTCCTCTGCACCTTGTAGAGGTCTGAGCGTCGAGAGGCTGGCCAGTTAAGTTGTCCTTCCTGGGACGTATGGTGTCCTTCATGGACTAGCTCCTTAGGGGAGCAGAATACCTCCGGGAGTAACTTGTTTGGTTTCCTCAAATGGCTCTTCGCCAGAGAGTCGAGGAGACTTTTGAAAAAGTATCTGGCTGTAGACTGTACATTAACACGGCCTGTACAAGCTCCATAACTGAGTTACATGCTATGCAGCAAAACTGCCGTTACGTTGTTGCGAGACTGTAAATGGTAAGAATACCACATTTCCACTTCAGGTGAGAAAAGAATGCCGCTGATCCTAGGTTGCGGTCCTTAGACTGTTTGCCGTACAAATATGAAAATAGTAAAATACGTTAACAACTTGTGACGTTTCCTGTAAATAATAAACCAGGTCGTTGGAGGGGAAGCAATTTTACGAATCTAAGCGATCTCAAAATGTAGAGGAATCTGTCCATTGAGGTTGTTCTCACAACTTAAAATCCAACAGAGTGAAGCACGTATTCTCAGTCTTGAACCAGCAGGTGATATAAAGTAAACCATTTGAACAAAATGTTAATTTGTTTTCCGCTATAAAATGAGAGGGAAGAAATATTACAACCGCAGTGTTCTCCACAGGTCCAAATTTTGTCCGGGCGCTTGTCTCTGATGTGGCAGGTGACATCGATCGCCGTCCTGGGGGAGGGGTCTAAGTGGAGGGGCCCCCTTCCCCTTTCGAAAACTGTTTTGGTCACGTAAGGTGGGCTGGATGCAAATGGTGTTACATGTGGTGCTAAACTTGAATTGAACAATTTAAACGTTACCAAAAAAAGTAAAACTAATATTTTTTTTGTCCGGTCCGCCAAGGTTTTGTGCAGGTAGCACTGACGCACGCTCTTCAGACTTTGCCCGGGCGGCGCCCCCGCACAAAACGCTAGTGCAGAACACTGAAACGCTTTTTCATCGTATTCTTAACTAACCAAGATGAACAAAACTCCTTTTTCCCGCATCATTTTACCCCTGATTTTCCTATGGAAGGGGGCAAAGGGAGTTTCCACAAACTTTGCCCCAAATTATTCCCACTTTTTATATAATTCCACACAGCAAAATGACAATGTAGTCCTGAAAATTAGAAATGTTCAAAATTCAGTTTACTTGTTAGTTATTACAGTAGCATGGCTAGTGGCAGCTGTCACACTTACGCTAGAAAATAACAGTAAAGATCTGACACATGGGAGATGGAAACCCGCCCCTACCCACCCCACATTAACCTCGAATCACCAACCTATCCACAGCAGTCGTCGAGTTATCAGGTTATGTCCATGTGCAGACCTCTTCAAAATTTTTTAATCAATGAATTAATTTTGCATACTGGGGTGGCATTTTCCCACAAAGCCCCCACACTTTAATTACCAGATTCCCTCCCTCACTACAACCCATAGTACAATAGACTCAGACCTGTAATACATTTAATGCAGCAAAATCCTGCAATGTACCGCATCCAGGAGGCTTGGAGTACAAATTTTCTCCCATAATGGTAGAGGTAGAACTTAATTGATATCTGGATCTCGTTTCAGAATGCAATTTCCCACAGACTCTGCAGGGGCACTGGGAATGGCAAACTAGATTTCCTAACCTCATGCAGTTCCATACATTATATGGCTGCTACTGGCTCAGGTCAAATTTCCCGATACATGCCCCCGTAAAGGGGCCGCCCTAGTGAAAAATGCTTACAGATCCTCAACTGCCTGTTGAACATGAAGATTCAGTTGGGTCAAGTTAGTTAGTTAGATGAGGTTTTACGGCTCAGTTTCTAACCATTTGGTTTAAGTCGGGCCGGACACGGCTTTTTTCCAGTTGTGGCTCACTCGCTTGGTTTCCCTACCCCATTGCATATGCTGAGCACAGTGGCGTCACCAAGGGGGAGGACAGGGGGCACGTGCCCCCTGGAAAACCTTGTGCCCCCGTGTGCCCCCAACTAAGATTTGAGATTTTCAAAAAAATATGGATCTTCTGTAAGTTCTGTAGTCAGAGTATTCGACTACCTGGTTTCATATGATTTGATTCTTCTTAGGACAAGAAAAGGCAGCAATTTGTATTTCTTTCGAATGACAAAATCGACCTATCTTACAAAACACACGGTGTTCACTGATGTGTCGGAGGCTGAGCATCGGTCCTGGTAATCCATCCATAACCCTCGCCGCAACAACAGGTGTGAATATACACCTTGCTAAAGTGTAGCGGCAATACGTCCGCTTCGCGGACTAGATGACTCATTGATCAAAACAGCGAATGATGCTGTTTCATACGTGCCGTGGAATGCCTGCCTCTTGCGTTGCCAATTGTGGTGCAACCAGGGGCGTCGATCTTGGGGGGGGGGGGATATGTCCCCTCCATTTTTTGGTCCGGGGGACTTAATACAAAATGCCCCCCTAATTTTTCTCTGCCAGGCTTTTACTTTTTATAAGTCATAATCATGGTCGTAGGAGCCCAGTTTGATATAGGGGCTGTAATGGCTTGCCCGAAAAATGTAACTAAAAATTTTTCGCGCGCTCCGCGCGTTCAACATATAACTATACGTGTTATAGACATGCATCGGGTTTACAATCAGTAATAATCCGTGACGCCCCCCCTCTGCCCCCTCCAGATTGAAAAGTCTGGCTACGCCGCTGCGCGGAGCCAATTTTGAAGTGTTGGGGTGCTAATCATCGGAGCGGCCCAATATTTTCAAGAAAATAAAAGCAGTTTAGTGCCCCCCCCCCCTCCGTCTCCGCGGTCCCTGAGATATGGTACATTATTGCTACTTGTCAAAGAAGGCAAGTCGAATTCAGAAAAAACACCATTATCTGATTAAATAGAAATATATTTTCCTTCCAGAAGTCACCTTTCATCCTGTTCCCTTCGGCCTTTCTCTACCACGTGGGAAAATCAGGCGAAACAGCCAAAATACTGTTTCAAAGGCCCTTCGTGTCGGGAGCGTGCTCTTGTTTCGTCCATATTCCATCGCGGGAGTGGGCAGCGCAATTTTTTTCCCACGGGGTTATGGGCAAATCATGGCAATGAACCAATCAACTTCTTCTAAATTAGCCACGCCCCTTACTCCCGAATTGCCAGTTTATCTACGTGTTTTGGTAATTCTGACGACGGATTATGAAAGAACATGCCAAATATCCCTGTACTACGAAATCCTAACCTAAATCTTAACCCTAATCACTATTTTGACACAATTTTCAAAATTTTTGAAAATTAGATTTGCCCATAACCCGATGGGGAAAAAATAAGCGCGCGGTCAGAACGTCCTTGCTTTGTTCCCGTTTGATGTCCTTGAATGTGAACATTGCGGCTCCGGTAAAACGAAAGTGAAATGCGGTTGATTTACATCTCACTTCGTCAGAGAAATTTATAGCGTGTTCGATTACTCGCCCGCCGAGTTAACTCGTGTCTGGCGTGACGACGTTCGATTAGTCTGTGACGTCAGCATTCGCGCTTACTCGTGCCAGGCCCAAGTGAGCGACCCCTCGAGTCGGTTACTTGGGTAACTATCCCATCGTGCTTTGAGAAAACATGACAGTTAAACACAGGGCCGTCGGAACCGGGGGGGGGGCTGGTGGGGCTGCAGCCACCCCAATAATTTTGTCATGCATTTTTTTTTTTTAATGCAATAAAAACGTCCAAAAAGTAAAAGACGGAGAATTAAAAATAATGAATATCATTCTGAAAGTTATATCACCTATCATTCAGTCTATCCGTATTATTATTAAAATTAATGACGTATCATTTACGTTATTCAGTCAATAAGGGAAAATCGTTTATGAAAGTATTTGAAAATGACGACTCAATGTCGTACGACGTACTAAATTTGACTTTCTGCCTCATTTTTTGGAAATCTAAAGGGTCAATGCACTATGAAGTGGCGGAATTTTGCTGTGCTTTATCTTAAGTTACTGATTATTATTCACAGTGACGTAACTCCTATGGGCTCGGACCGTGCTGAGCCGGGGTCCCCTACCAAAAGTGGGTCCCGACTACACTGATGCACAGAAAAAAGCTAGGCTAAGTAAATTCAAGGTCTAAGAAAATGGGATTGCACCTGCAATATTCCTTGCTTCAGGAAATGAACATTGAGTTCATTGGACATATCAGTAATCAAAGTAGTAAAATTTTCGCGCACTCCGCACGCGGGGAGCCCAAAGGCGTGGCCGTGTTTACTCTCAATACCGTCTCAAACATATTCGTATTATTCAAAGGTGAGGGTTCTATACAATTACGCCGATTGTTTTTGTGCATTGGAGTCATTATGGAGGAGCAGGGCATTGCAAGAATGCAAAGTAGTGGAATTTAGGGGGAAAACTCGCCTTCAATTAGCTGATACATTTTGTAATGGAACTAAAAGTGTGTCAGTGCAAAGTCTCCAGGCAAAGTTTGTTAGTGGGGACGATTTTCAATGCAAAATTTAGGCGAGCTTCTCATTCATTTTTCAAGGTACACACTCCATATCTAATAACCTTGGGGCAATATTACATTATTGTAACCAAAGCACTTTTCCGAAAAATGTACAACTCCGACCTCTTCAGGGAACCCCCATCAGTACAGAATCTTAGAGCAATATACTGTCATAAGTTGCATATACGGTAACATCCGTAGTATGCATTTGTCGTTACACATTTTTATAACGAGTGCCATACCACAGCCAAAATACCACTAAATAATGATTATTTCTATGCATGTAATTAATTGCGAGATTTGCTAAGATACCTGCATTTTGCATCTAAGCCATCTTACCTAACTAAGCAAGAACTTTTCAAGGAAAGGAATTGTTACCCCTCCACTTAGTCACCGCAGCTTTCCCTTACAGTCAACCAAAAGAATACGAATTAACTTAAACGTGAAAGTTTTCTAACATATTGTCAGTTCGGGAATTTGTCAAAGATGGCACTTGTTTGCATTTAAGCCATCTTAAATTTACCAAAATTTCTCAAAATACACAATTGTTACCGACCTTCTGGCCAGATGTGTCTAGGTGGACTTAAAGCACCATCTTCTATAGTGCCCCCCAAATCGCCAACCTCTGGTGGCGCAACTGGACCTCCTGATAGGGGGCCCTTTGGGTCCAGGAGCCGGGGCCCCCAAGCTCATCGTTACGCCGCTGATTATTCATATGGTTTCACAGTCTATAACTAATTCTTCTGCCATCTAAAACACATATTCGATTACGCTGGGGAAACCTATATTGTTCGAAGTAACAATCAATGGGGGATTTCGTTATCAATTTTATCAAAAGGTCCTCTAAAAATGAAGGATATATTTCGTCTCCTTTATATAGTAGATAGTCTAAGCTGTAATTAAATCGCATTGCCTCATTACCAAAAGGGGTTATCTTATTAGGTGGGGAAATGGGTTTAAGTTAGAAACCCAACTTGGGAAGTCAATTTAGAAATTTAAGTCAGTTTTCTACAAAATTGCGATAAAATTTGAATCCAAATTTGGGCAAATTTATATAAACGTCAAACAAAAAAAAAAAAAAAAACACCAACATTTGAATTTTTGGGGCCATTTCCTGTAATCTGGGAGTCACTTTTTCAAAAATTTCCTCCATACCCTACGCGCCAACCCATGGTAGCGCGTAGCGTACCTACACTCCATCTAAACCAAATGGTTAGAAACTGAGCCGTAAAACCTCATGTAACTCTAAGTCTACACTCCATCTTTTCAACATGCACAAGTCTGCGCCCCCCCCCCCAATCAAAAATACCTTCCGACGGCACTGAAACAAACAACACGCATTCGTGAACAATTACTGAGCATGTAAAATACAGTTGGGCAAACATGAAACTTCTGGCTTGTGAAAAGTGTTTGATGTAGGAAAGAGTAAAGTCACTCAAGTGTTATTTCTCCCGACAATTTTCCAAAGGAGCAAGCTGAACGGGCTCTGCCATTGGCTATTGTGAACCAACTTCTACGATGCCGCTGTCGTCGTCGTCGTCAACGCTTTCCGGCTACGTTGCTATTGCGCGTGTAATTAGTGCTTTCCTGGCTTTACGGTCGTTATCATGTGTCACATCTTCCGGAGTCCAGACGAATTTCTCTGTTAATTTGTGCAATCCATGTTGGTTTTGGTCTTCCAATGGGCAGGCGGGTCGTTTTGTCTTCCTGTTTGCCGCAGTCTGTCAGAGCTTGGCGTGCTGGTGTTTCCTCTGGGAGTCTGTAGATGTGTCCCAGCCAGTTCAGTCATCTCCTTTTTATTGTTCTACTCCAAGATTCACAGTTTGTTTTATCATAGAGATCCGCATTTGTTATTTTATCCTGTTTGCTTTTAATCAAAATCCTTCTTAGGAATGTCCTTTGGAGCACATCAATCTTGTGTTCTAGTTTTGTTGTTAGTGTCCATAACTCACTATTATACAGGAAAATTGGGCATACATACGCATTAAAAATTCTCATTTTGGTGATTGTTGTTGCTTTCTAAGTTGTTACACATTTACATTTTCCAGTCTGTTGAGCCTGTTCTGGTTACCTTATAGAGTTCTGTCTTTTCTTCATTTATAGTAAGGTTTCTTTGCTTCAACTTTGGCGGTACTGTTTTTCTAACTTTATTGATCTCCCTACTACTTGCGCTTATCCAGCTAATGACATCTGGGTATTGTTGTTTTATGATCATGGTTTGGCTTAGTCCGCAGTCTGCTGACCTAGTATATGAGTTCGCTTTGAGGCTCCCCATACTAGGTCAGCAATATTGCAATTCAAACTTTTGGGCTACCACATCGTCAAAAATTTTTGCTGATCTCCATCTTTCTCAGATTCCAATATTCTCCATGGTAATTGATTTCTATGGATCATTAATACGTTTAAGACCCTCCATTCTAAGAATACTTCCACTTCGTGTCCAAAATATGTCCAAAAATTGTGATTTATACAAGCGATACTGTTTTGTGTTTTAGACATTCTATCATGCTGTTTAAATCTTGTTACTAGGACGTTCACGCTATTGCTATTTGTGACATGGTCCATAGCTATGGTTACGTTCACATACTACGCGGATACGCGTACGTAGGAACATTCACTGCAGGAACGCACGCAGACGCAGGATCCATTAGGGATCTTTTTTGGGAAAAAGTTTGTACAGCAATAATAGCCTAGGCCTAGTTCAGCGAACAAAGTGTACGTGAGAACTAGGCGGGCCTAGGCTAGGAAGTTTGGCTCGGTTTGGTCTGACTAAACTTATGATCAATTAGATGAGGTCTTGAGTTGTTGACAGCTGCCTCTCTCGCAATTGCATAGTTGTGTCGGCTTCCTCTTCATTTTCTTTTTTAGCTTGTAATTAGTTTTGCTAGGTAGCATGTATATAATACCGCACTAGCGCAGTCCCCTAATTGTGGGGAGCCGATATTTGTTCTAAATTTTTCTCCAGTTTTACTGTAGTAACTCGTACTTGAAACTGTACGTCTTTGAGCAACTTAGATAAAACATATGTAGCTCGTCATCCTCTGGTACTCCTCTCAAATCATCTAATAATATATCTCGTTTGGTGGTGTCAAAGGCTTTACTCATGTTAATTTCATAATCTGAACATGTTATTGCCTTCGCTAACTGGTTTTAATGGTGAATACATGTTCGGTTGTTCCTCTCCCTGATCTATAAGCTGCCTGTGTGATGGGAATTTGGCTGTTAAGTCTATCTGTAGTTCTAATGATCATGATTATTGCAATCCCCTTGTGGGGAGCCGATATTTGTTCTAAATTTTTCTCCAGTTTTACTGTAGTAACTCGTACTTGAAACTGTACGTCTTTGAGCAACTTAGATAAAACATATGTAGCTCGTCATCCTCTAGTACTCCTCTCAAATCATCTAATAATATATCTCGTTTGATGGTGTCTAAGGCTTTACTCATGTCAAGCAATAGTATGTTAATTTCATAATCTGAACATGTTATTGCCTTCGCCAACTGGTTTTAATGGTGAATACATGTTCGGTTGTTCCTCTCCCTGATCTATAAGTTGCCTGTGTGATGGGAATTTGGCTGTTAAGTCTATCTGTAGTTCTAGTGATCATGATTATTGCTAGTAATTTCCTGACAACCGAAAGTAATATTATTGGTCTTAGATTTTTTGGTGGGCCCATTTTTTCCTGGTTTTGGTAAAGGTATGAGAATTCCTGTTTTAACTTCCATGGGGTGGTCTCCTGTTTCAGCCGTATATGATTTAGTAGGTCAGCGATGCCCTGATGGATAATTGATGGTCCGTGTTTGATTAATTCAGCTTTCAATTCATCACAACCTGAACTTTTATGTTTTTTTAGAGATTTCACAGCTTTCTGTACTTCACTACTAGCTGAGAAGAGTTTTTCATCTGTTTGGGTTTGATGATTCCCATTGCTCTTTCAGCCTAATTTACATAGAAAATTCAGTCCCTTGAAATGTTCCGTGATAATTTCTACTTGTTTATTCTCACTTACGGTTTGTCCCTCTTCACTTACAAAAAGCCTTTTCTTTGGTTTTGTCCGCCGCAGTTGTCGGACTGCTTGATACATTTTGTTAGAGTACTCCTTGTGTTTTTCTATCTCCTCTACTGTTTCCATTATTTTCTTGATTTTATTTTCTTCAACAAGTTGGTGAATTTCTTTTAGTACTTTGCTACGAATTGTCTTGATTTCTCTTCTCCTTATTTTGCTTTTATGATGCTTTCATATCATTGCGTAGCTTCTTCTGTTCTTTAGAAAGTGCTTCATTTTTTGGGTTCTCTGCATATTTTTTTTTCCATTTGAAGTTTTTCATTTGCTGCTTCTCCGATACATAGGGTAAAACGTTCGTTTACATCATCCAACTGCGCCGGCATAATTTTTTTCCCAGGATGGTTCAGGGCAATTCAGTTTTTTTTGTTTTTTTTGTTTCTACATCAAGGTCAATTCCATACACTGGGGTTAGGGTTAGCGTTACACGGAGAAGGGATATTTGGCCTGTTCTTTCATAATCCGCTGTCAGAATTTCAAAAAGGGTCGAAAAGCTGTCATTTTGGAATTAGGGGTGTGTGGCCTATTTCAAGCTGATTCGTTCATTGGGATGATATACCCTCATTCGTCCTGGGAAAAATAATTACGCAATCCGGAAGCTAGCCAGGGAAGCAATCGAACATGCTAATATTGTATAATGCACTTCGGGACTAGATCCGCTAAATGTAAACAACAGCATCCTACTAGCAACTCATGTCGTTAGTCAGGTTAAAACTTAAGTGTTGAGCACAACCGCGCAATGTATGCCTTAGGCCTAGGCTAGGGTAGAAGGACGGTGGTGAAAAGTAGTCATACATGTCATTTTTTCTTTTGTTTTGTTCTTAGGTGGAGCTTATTGTCAGACGTGTACAGGTAAGTTTTGTGTCAAACATTACTGGAGTAACGTTAGGCCTATATTGTAAATAAAGACAAACATGCATGGCCTCACATCTGAGGAGTGGCTCAGTGCAAAATGAAAATTTATCTCTTTTAAGTTTAACGTTTGAGGGTCAGGGAGCCAATTGGCTCATTAACCACCCTATACCAGAATGAGAACCAGTTATTAATTTTCAAA
>WURT03181511.1:0-10238 GCA_009936505.3 Holothuria glaberrima | reverse complement strand
TGCCATGAACAGGATAACTGTGGTCAACATTGTGAAGGGGAGCGGGGGGTGTCCCAACGAGTTTTGTCCAAGATTGTAGACTTTGACAATTACAAGTTAATTTCTGTGGAAAGTCCTAAGGATTTTATAGAAGAAAGCTATGCCTGTAACCTAGAGGTTCCGTACCGTTATTCTAAATGGCATGAAATTTTTTTAAAAATTTGAAGCTTTTTTGCTTTTTTTTGTCGTCGTTTTGCTTTGTGTTTGTTTGTTTTACTTCTCCTAAGAAACTGATGAATTTTTAGGCTTTTTATCAGCCATGATGCGACAGATAGGAATGTCGATTTTATGTAACAGCACCTCGTGTAAACAATGTAAATTTTGACAAGGAGAATCACATAAATGATAAAACCATTTGAAAGTTATAAAAAGTCGCAAAAGACTTACTTTGAAACATAAAGGTGGCTCATGGGAACTGGACTTCGTCTGCGATGTACAACCCTCAATTTCCAGATGGTGAAAAAAGACAAAAGTTCGCGAGCTGTCTAGCATAGAACTGATAGTTTGTACTCAGTGGATTTCAATTACATATGATCACTGGTATGCATAAAAATAACTGCTTGACTAAAATAACTGCTAAAAATATGGCTTTATTCTATTGCTCTCAAGCTCTTGAAATGTAGGTGAAATTTTGTGTTTTTCCTGTGATTGTCCAAAAGGACAGCATGGGATATATTTTATTAATAACCTTTGCAAGAAGCTGATAGTACATTAGGATTAGCCTTAGTCGTAGGGTCTTCGGTCTGCAAACCTATTGTTTCCAGATCACAAAAGGCGAAGACCTTGTCATACTAGCAAGACGAGTTCACCTTCCATATGTGGTCATCTTATTTTTCCTGGTCCTGTCCATGTTGGTACAGAAAAAGGGACACAGTGAGGGCGAAGATAATTCACACAAATAGCTTCTAGCGATACACATTTCAGAGTTCCTAACATTTACAACGGCTTTAGGCTATTAGGTTGGTAACATGATGCACCCCACTCAGACAATAGGATGGCGAGGTTTAAGTAAACCGTTGCAGTGTAGTCAGTACAGTAGGTAAACACTATCCACTATCCAGGTACAATAATTAGCAAGCCAGCAAGTATAGACAGTCTTCCCTTCTCCATTTCAACAAATGCCGACAGATGGACAGCTACGACCATGATAATGTCGTACAATACAGATAAAAAATATAGAGATTATTGAATTGACTCAAGCTTCTTTCAAAATATTCATCTTGCTCATCTATACATTTTGGAGTTACACACTAACATATAACTGGAGGTTTGCTGTGCAACTTCGTTTTTTTAACATATTCTAAGCGACAAGTTATTAGGGTATTGCCAATGTGCGTTATTGTTTGTAATCTTAGTGACGAAGAAGCAGCGTGTGGCGATAAAAATTGCCTGGGGCGATGCGATTAGTAATAGGAAATGTACGTCAATAGAACAAATAAAAGGTGAGATTTGAAAGACAGGATTTTAAGCGGAATCAATTCACCGTGACCACAAAGGCTTAGCGGTACTGCAAGTTATGTAGGCTAGTAAGATATTGCATTTCATAAGTTAAATTTTGGAAGCAGTCCATTTATGAAGCACGTTTAATGCTACACTTCCTTGCCTTTTAATTTCTGTCATCAAAAAGACAAAGATCTATTTAAGCATGTCGTGTCACGAGACATTTCCAGTATTTTGGTTTTCTTATACTCTGTGCTATAAGGTCCCTAAATATGTAATCAAATCCTATAAGATACTCCCATGACACCGGCAGTATATCACATGTCGTTTTGAAGGTGACTAGAAAACAAAGTTTAAGGAATTTACTTTCTTTGCAGTATTTTGAGATAATTTGAAAGCCGTGGGTAACAAGGACATGTAAACTTGAGAAGGGGCGCGCTTAAGTGAACTTTAAGTGTGTACCCATACCAAGTTTCTCTTTATATGTTGGAAAGGTTTCGTACGTCATCGACATAACTACATAGTTAAAAATGTTCAATCCAAGAGAGGGCGCTTGACTCAATTCACCCCGTCTTTGCCTTGTTTTCCATTCGTTGTTTAAGACCGCCCTCCTTTTTGTCATCAAAGTATGACTCCTACTCTTGAATTAACAGATAAAGAGAACCCCTTTTAATTACTTTATCGATCAAGAAAAGCGCTTTCCATTTTTTCTGTATTTACAAAATTTGATATGTATGCTACGTCAGATGAATAGGTTATCGGTTCCCATTGCGAAGACTTTTATTGTGTCAAGATAGTGCCAGTTATTCTTGTTACAATGCAACGTTTTACATCGATATTTTGTCACTTTTGAGAAAGTACCGAATACCTATATGACCATAAATTTATAGTCTCGGTACGATTTGACGGGTAAAATACAGCTAGAGAAATTAAACCGATGATAAAACTAAAAATTAAAATTAAAGAAGAACTGAAAATAGTAAAAATAAGGGTAAAATTTCAAACAGGTGGAACTTGCTTTCCACTTTTTACAATATGTGCGTGGGGTGGTTTCGCCTGTTTTATTTACTACATAAAAGCCATTTAATTGACTTTATCTTCTGATGATTTCAATAAGAGCAAACCTCAACAAGTTTCATTGTTGTTCACTACTCAAGATGGCAATACAAGTGTGCCTTCTGTCAGTGTGCATAAACTTAAAGTAGAAGTGAAACAAAGGATTTTCAGCTCAAGTTGTTGCAGAAGTAAAAAGTGTTTGTTTGTGACAAATTTGATGAAACTGAGACATTGTTTAGACATTGTTTGTAAATGCAACAAGCAAAAGCTTGAGAAAACAAAAGTACTTGTGGGTGTTTTGAAAAACGTGACTTTCTTTATGATCCGTGTTTTAGATGTGGTGACATAAAAACCATAATTAGATATTATTTTGATATTAAGAGGTAAAACAGATATACCTATAGTTCTTATCAAAATCCTTGCCGTAAAATGTGTATGATAATTATTTCCTCGCTGCAGGCATATTGTGAACAAATATAAGCAAAAAATGAAAAATTGAAACCATGGAAGGAGAGACTTAAAGGTATGCCTTATGTTAGACATTGACTTGATTGACATTTCAAGGACAGCTGTAAAGTTGATATGTATCGAGGAATGAATTCGGAAGAAAATGACTGACGGCTGCTAGATAAGTGTACAATGGAATGATGATACATTTTTGATGTTCACTCTCACTACCCATTTTCCCTTTATGTTTCTTTTTTTGAAGAGGCTTCGGCCGTCCTAGCCAACCCATTTGCTGCCCAGTGCACTAAACGTCTGTTTATACAGGCAATAGACCCTTCTCCGAAATGCAGTGAAAAAGCAGTTGAAAAGCTCCGGGAGACAATGAAAAAGTACAATTTTGAATTAAACTTTCAACTATCTTCCTCTTGAGTAATCACAAAAAACTGACAACTGGAAGTTTCACACACTTTTGAAGACGATTACAAATGAAACGTTTTGTCTTACTACATTAAATGAAGTATGTTAAAAGGCTGTAAGAGATGGCTGGAGTTATTATGGTTTTTACCAAAAATTTTGGGACCAATCACATGACAAATTTTCTTATAGAAATCTATATTCAAAAAACTCAGCAAAGTAAGAAGAAGCACATTATCTGACAGAAAATGTAAGTACAACTAATTAACAAAGCCGGGGTGTTTAATTTGATCAGCCTGTAAAGTAGTTTTCATTATTTACATCATATTGTCTCTTCAAATCTTATGTATGTATCATATGGTACGGACTGGTGCTCGACAAGCGAATTCTTCAAATCCATCGTACCCTACAAAATAAATTGTTTATTTCAGTTAATTCCATTTATTTAAATGCTGTATTTGCGTCAACGTAATACTTTTACCAGCGTTAACCCATTCAATCTCAGCAATAAAATCTGGGGATAGCTTTTTTTTCTAAAACTATTAGATATTACACCAGTAATGAACGTTTCATCACTTGAAAATTTTAAAATGTGGCTAAAAAAAATGTGGCGGAAAAGTTGGAACTTGTCTTCCCCGAACCAGCACATCTGCAATTGTTGAATTTGAATTTTTCTTTCAAAGCTCCTGCATCACTGCAAGTCTACTTACTTGTGAAGATGTGCGCAATTAAGATGTGAGCTTGTCCCGTCTCGACCTATATTTACACCTGCAACCTCTTTAGTTTCTAACGTTGTGCGGAAATAGTGAGAACAACGAATGCATCCTAGTTTTATTAATCCCTTAGGCTATATAGTGAATCACGTGACAAGTAAGAAAACTTTATTGAGTAATAAACCTTTGTTAGACACTAAATGCATGGGTCATACTATTAACTTGACTTAGACCAGACTTGTAGTGCGAGTACAAACTCCCGATTACCAGTACGAGTACGAGTACAAGGCCTCGAGTACGAGTACACTCTAAAAACACAGGAGTGAAAATCACCTTACAAAGGGTGAATTAAGGGACCACTCCTAAAAAAGAGTGAATTTCACCCGGAGAAGAGTAAAAATTCACTCTAAATAGAGCCGCACTTCATACAGATGGAATGAAATATCGCTTTATTTGGAGTGAATTTTCACTCCACTCCGGGTGAAATTCATTCTTCCTTAGGAGTGGTCCCTTGATTCACTCTTTTTGGAGTGAATTTCACTCTTTTGTTTTTAGAGTGTATGAGTACGAGTACAAAGCCATGAATACGAGCACGCGTATCTAATTTTCAAACCCTTTGATTATGAGTACGAGTCCAAAGCCATGAGAACGAGTACGAGTACTGTAAACGTACTCGAGTACGAGTATAAGAACCTTTCTGAGTACACGCATAGGCAGCAACATACAATTGTCTTTAAGGCAATTGAAAAACTTACTGTCTTTGATTCAAGACTTTAATTGTCTTTAATTGTCTCCAAGGTTGAGGGTGGAGGTCAGTGGCCTGGTGATCTGAGTGTACTGTATTGTATACTAGAGGTCCCCGAATGAGATTCCGGTGGGAGTGGGTATCTGGTTGTCCGAAAAGGGAAGTTTCCCCATTCAGCTATCAATCAGTAGGACAGAACAAGGTACCTCCACCCTCTCAGTCTTTGGGAAGTGGCTTGAGACTGGAGATGCACTCACGTCTGTCAGATGAGGACATTAAATGGCTGTCCCATAGGCAGGATTGCGAGCGATCAATACACGCCTACCTCCTTAACTTCTGAGTACTAGTGGAAAACAGAAGGTGAATCTCGATGGTACTCACCACTCTTGTAAAGGGTCCGTGATGAGTCAAGTGGCTTCTTGACCCTCAAAAGTCAAACTTTGCCTGTTTGTCTGTTTGAAAAACTATTAGAACTAAATGTTGCATTTGATTTATATATATACCACTACCAATATTACATTTTTGTATTTACATAAAATACTTGCGACTGATTCTAGAGGTGAATAAAATAGTACCTATTGTGTTATTATTTCCACTGCTATAGAAACGCTTTGCCTTCTTCACTTTGTCGGACCTAGAGCAAGAATATTAACTTGGAGTTTGAAGGCATGTGATCACCTTGCAAGAAAGTCCGTTTTCTACTGCAAATCAAAACATGCAAAAGCTTTCATGATATACTGAGCTGTGGTACTTCGGAAGTAAACAAAAATGCAACACTCGTTTTAATGGTGTTTGTTCTAAACGGAAACCTACTGTAAGAGTGTTTCATTTCAAAGTACCCTTCTCTGAGAACAAATTATTTTAAGTGAACTGTCGTCTGCCACAAAACAGGCTTTCAAATTCAGTGGAGGGACAAGGGTTTGAATTTAACAACAAAAGGAGACTAATTAAGATTGATTCCAACCAAAACCGATCAAAGAGGTTTCTGTTTTTGGGGGGTTGTTTTTTACTAAGATTTGTCACTTTTCAAGAAATTTAGCCTTGGTCCAAACACTGTACTTGTATTCTACACCAAGGCAAGATGTTTTCTTTTCGAAGAGGGGTGACAAAGTACTTAACTGCATAAGGAGATGATACTCTTAAAATTATTTAGCACCCCTAAGCGATTAATGCTATAGTAACTTCTGCAGTTTGTTCAAAGACAAGGTTCACTTTAATCCTTATAGGAGCACAATTTACTTTGTTGAGTCTGTGTGGATCAGCACAGGAAGCTTTAAATATTTACAAGTTATTTAATATTACAAAAGGATCAATAAAGATTACAAATATTAACATCCTAAACTGAAATTTCTGTGCTCATGAGTACAATTTTCAAAGTACGAGTACAAGTTCAAAATCCTGAGTACGAGCCCAATGGCCTGAGTAAGAGTATGAGTACGAGTACAAAGGCCGATTACGAGTACAAGTACTTGATTTTCAAATTCTCTGAGTACGAGTTCATAGCCATAAGTACGAGTACAGAAAAATGTATTCAAATACGAGTACGAATTCGAGTACTACAAGTCTGACTAAGAAAGATTTTGTTTTCAAAGTCTTGGATGTCTACAGGCCAGCATTCCTTCCTCGTAACTTCCCCGTTTAGCCAGTGTTTTGACAAAAGTAAGTGATAATAATATAATTTTTAAAATTAAAATAAAAACGACAAGTGATGTATCTACTAAAGCAGCGACGATACCGGAAAAAGTTATGGAATATCATTTCGTTGAAATATCACTTCTGTACTGAATCTATTTCCATAGTGTGCCCGACAGCTTACTATCAGATATGTATTGTTCGCATGCAAGGGTGAAACAATTGTGATCATAGATTTTACAGGTTTAATAAGATGTTTATATGGAAAAGCCCGTGACGAATTCCAAATGATATGAGCTCTAGAAACATTGCAGGTACATTCAAGGGAAAAACCATCAGTTGTAAATGGACTCATTCAGGGATATAAAAGATATGCTTAATTGTTCAATTAAGATTACAAGACCCCAAGAACAAGCGCTGACGAAAGACGACACAATAACTAACTCACTTGAGGATCCTCGCATTCAGCAAAACATCATTCTCTTTTTTAGACTTTTTATTAAATATTAATGTTGTCAAACGCTCTAACACCTTAAACTCCAGCTTCGCCTAGGATTACTTATCTGCATCAACTTTGGTTTCATTGTCAGCAAATGCACAATTCGTTTCCCGCTATAACCTTTTAGCGACGTCATTATCTTCAACAGGGATACAGTCGTATTCTATTTCAGAGAGGCTGTCAACTACAGATGGTTGGATGCCAGTACTAATTAACTCCTCGTCTTTACGTCTCCTTGAGGAACAATGCCGGTGTTGTAGATATACTAGATCTCTGTGGAAGATGGGGTGGGATGCAATCATATTCCTTCTCTTTTAGATGAAGGTCGTCTACTGAGAGACAGAAAGTAGGAGGCGTCTCATGAGGCAACGCCTCCTGTTTTATCTTCAAGCTGTTACGAGTTCTTTGTAAAGAATTGTGAAGAGTTGCCTTCAGACTTTTGGAAGGACGGGAATATGCTGGAATGCAGTCATATTCAAGACTTGAGACGCCACCATCAGTGGGAGATGTAACTTTAGAAGGTAATGCATAAATATTGTTTTCCTGTCTTACAGTAGATCCTCGTGTCATCGACAAATCTGGTGTGATCAAAACATTCAGCTTTGCCGGTGAATCTGAAGAAATGATTATAATATTCTGTGTCAATCAAAGCATCTCTATCAAGGAACAAGTTTCTACTGTAATGTGATTCTAGTCTGATGGATGTGGTCGGGGTCACAGCAACATCAGAGTGAGCTTCTGTCGTAGATAATCGACGGAGGACCATTTCTTCTCGATTTAGTATATCATGGGACTCATATCGCCTTACGATAGTGTGGGATGGTGCACCAGGTTTGCTTGTGCAGTAGATTCTTTGTCAGTCTCGCTTTTTAAAATGAAAGATTGAGACCGGTAAAATAATTATAAATATGATCATAAACGTGGCTACAACACATAAGGATATTTTGATAAGAGAAATAAAAGAGTCCTTACTAGTAGAAATGATGGCAAACATGTCACTGGTATTGACGCGTTTCGAACGGTGTTTTGCTTCACAGCCTACTCTTAGATAGCTGCTGTTTACATCTTCCGGGATGTGAACAGTAATTGTGGACCTTCCAGGCTCAAAGTACGTTTGATTATCACATGAAGGTGAAAGATTCCAAGTCAAAAGAGCATCCAGAATATTACACTTACACTCAAATAAAAATGAAGATCCTTTGTAAACAGATTCATTTAAGTATCTTAAGGATATATCTAAGTTCTGAAACAATGTGACAGGACCCCACGAACAAGAACTACGAAAAGGTGGAAAAATTAAGCCAGGTGGGGATTCCGGGAAAGCAGAACAATTGAATTTGGTTCCATTTGATGTTTGATCTAAAACTGTCCTGAGCAGAAGTCCCCTCCCGTCTTTGGAGTTGTTTTCTAATATTGATGTTTTCAATGACTCGGACAAGTTTAAATGTAGATTAACCTCAGGTTCACCATAGCTTGTTGAACAATGTAGCTCGAAAGAGTCATTAACAAGATAGTAAGGCCACTGGTTATTGGAAAAGCACAGTGGTTCCTCATCAGAAGGTCGATACCACACTTTGAGTTGATAATACTTCACAAAACTTCCAAAAAGACAAAGCCATACACCTGTATCATTTTGCATGGCATTCAGGATCGTAAAATTGTGAACAGTGGTATTCGTTATATTGTAACTATTATAACGAAGTCTTTCGTCGTCCCTCTGAAATTCCCAGTTCATGACATAAAGATCCTCATTTCCCTTTTTTATATCAACTGGACTGGATAAAGGCACTTTACACGAAAATGTAACACACGAGTTACTTGGAACAAAGTTCGGATTTCCCCTATCATACATCATATTTAAAATTTCACAAGATAAGTCTTTATTTTCAGCCAAAACATTTACAAATAGGATAAAACACGCGAAAGGAAACATATTCTTTATAAACTTGATCAACTGCAAGGGATAGGATCTGTACAGACCCATAAAGCAGAAAGTATTTCCAATATTCGCTTGTTGTGCTGTAGTTTTTACTGCTTTCACCCAGTTCCTAGATCTGCTGCCGTTAACATTTCCTGCGTTGCTGCATATGCGGTAAAGTTGTTACATGCATAGTGTTCGTGGTCTTGGTTTTGTATTCAAAAGTGAAAGTTTCTCGACACGTTTCTTTTAACTCTTGCTTAATGCCTTACCTTACCTATCTTAGTAAAGTATTGTGACATAGCGTATGCATACTGGTTAGTTAAGGTTAAGATAATGTAAAGAAATTTGAGAATCAGTCGTATTTTGGGCCACACCGGAGTAAAATATAAGTTGAGTGGCATTCTTTGGTCCAAAAGCTACGAAACATCATTAAAGAGCCTACGTAACAGAGTGCCTGATGTGGTCTATGTTGTTGCTGAAATATATCAGAAACACAAAATATACAAATTTGGCTGATCAGTTGCCCCGTATGTGACCCCAGGGACTTTGCATACCGTAAAACCTCGTCCCCTTTCACCAGTGAGTTGAAAAACGCAGAATTAAAACCGACTCTACAATGACGTCATCGCAGGGACGTCAAAGCCAAAGCTAGAATCTTTGTTGCACAATCATATTGACTATCAACGCGCTACGAACTGCAGACAACGAAAAATGGCATCGCATAGATCATCAGTTTGAGAAATAAGAGTTGGATTTATCTGCACCTTCTTCAAATTTAGTCGAAGAAGAAATTCTGCAGTACGTCCCGTTGAAGAAAGGAGAGATGAAGAGCCAGCGCAAGGAAGTCAACTTTACCAGCTTGAGCCTTTGGCTGATAAAGCTGAGCGGCTCAAGCCAGTGTCTGCACCCGGCGATAGCGGCGAGCGTGCTCCTTGAACAGTTCGGATAGATAATATAGCCTTGTTAAGTTTTGCACCGTGACTGCTTATAGTTTCATACTTTTTATAGTTTCACACATCAGAGGAACTACGGTGAGCTTAAAATGAACGCATATTAGGACGAAAAATTCCGACATATATTCACCGAAAGTTGTAAGTAGCACCTTCCTTCAGACTGCCACCGAAAGAAGCCTTGTTTATATCGTTCGTAGTAATCGTTTTTACGGTAGTAGTATCGGTTGCCAGTCCAGTCGCCCCACAGCAAAGTCGCCCCTCACAGTCTCTCACTACAAAGTCGCCTCTTGACAAAGTCGCCTTGTACATAGTATCTTGACGTATGCCTTGGTCATACGCAATGGAGTAGGGAAAACAAGCCAGTGAGCCACAACTGGAA
>WURT03181510.1:0-27692 GCA_009936505.3 Holothuria glaberrima | reverse complement strand
GAAGAGGAATCCCTTCGCCCCCTTTTTTCCAAACCTCCTCTTCATGGGAGGAGACAAACACTTAATTTGAAGTCTATCATTACTTCCTCCTCCCTTCCTCTAGGTTCCGATAGTACGGGTAATTTCAAATGCAGAAAACCACCCTGCCAAATTTGCAACTTCATCAATTGCGAAACCTCCTTCAGACCACCTGGTAACTACTATACCATCAAACCCAAATCACATGTGACTCACAAAATGTCATTTACATCCTTTATTGTACCAAATGTCGACTAGTCAACTATGTAGGAGAAACCGCCACCCCTTTTTGGTTGAGATTCAACAACCATAAAAAATCCATCCGAGACAAATGGAGTGGTTTCGCCGTGGCGGAGCATTTCAATTTAGAAAATCACAACATTCACGATATGAAAAGCATCCTTATAGCTTCTGGATTCCGATCAACTTCTGAAAGAAAAAACAAGAACTGAAGTGAATCCTCCGACTAAAATCATTCAAATTCGGCTTAAACAGAGATTTGGGCCTACTTAAGGGATATTCCTTCGTCGACTCTTTGTAATGTAACAGTCGGAAACAATTTTTACGTTTTTCCCTGTTTTTACTTCTTTCATCGAAATGACTTAGAATGTTGCCCGCTTTCTTGGTTTCTTTTAGGTATACTTTTGTAACTCCGAAACCTTTGTTTTATTCAGATTCCCTTTGCTCATGTTAGTAGTCAGATCTAACTGTAACGTTCACTTACAAACAAAATCGACATAATTTTTAATTTTCTCCTTATAGGCTCTTCACCGACGTCCCAGCTCTACGTGTTCCTCTGCCTTGACGGCCGGGTGTCCGTTGCACTACCTTTGTAACTGGGCCCGGGTCGTACCCACTTCCCGCGCACTGGCAGTACGTAAACTTCATCTAACTAATTAACTACAAGATATCACATGCATACCTATAGAAATTCCTGTTTAAAATACAGGGCAAGTTGTTCTGCCACCGCCTCAGTCTGTATTTTAACACATTTCACCAGCTTGTATACAGCAAAGATTCAGTTTTTATGGGGGGTATAAGTTGTATGTGTCCAGTCACCTCGTTGTGCTTGTACAGAAACTTTTGTGCAGTTAACATGACCTGTCCATATTTTATTATATTACAGCGTCCCTCTTAATGTAGACAAAATATTGTTGTTTCTATACGCATATCTGTTGTGCTGTGGCGATGCTGTGGTTTATTAGTTAAATAAAGTAGCGAACAGTATATATATATATATATATACATATATATATATATATATATACTTTTGAGGTACTTATGAAGTGCTTTCGCCCAGTTTAATAGGCTTTGGGTTTCTAACTGTCTACATATATTATAGCCTATAGTCCAGCCGAACATTCTCTTTATCGATTGTGAGGGTTTCTGTGAATTCTGTCCTTTTTGAAGACGTTTCTCTGTAAACACAACTTATTTTCGATTCTTGAAAGTGTGGACTGTGGAGTCTTTACCGGTGTGTAAAGGTTTGAAAACTGTTCGGGCTAACAGTAGCCCCTTCAGTCTACATAGTTTTGTGTCTAACTGTTGGCCAATATAAATCAGAGAATGGGAGGATTTAAGACTGGGACTGGATTGTGCGGAGATGTAATTAGTGGCTTGAAAGGCTGTCCCGGACTGTTAAATTTGAAAAGAGCTGGGAGAGTAGCAGAATCAATGGAGCTATTTATCGGAGCAGGTGTGAATTTAAATACTGGACTGAAGTAAACAATTTGGTAAGTGTGGAACAAGAGTAGGGGTGCGGAGAAGTTAGGACTAACTAATCATTAGAAACCCAGGGAATACCGTCACTAGAGCCTATGAGAAAAAGAAAAACCCCTTCCAGCCGCCCGTTTCACTGTAAAAGAACAACTATCAACTCACAGGGGCTCAAACTGAAAGTTCTTAGGCCTAATCTAAAGAACCCCCTCCCCACCCTCGATTAGTAGGTCTAAATCTCCGCATTCATCAAGATTAATAATGTCAAGGAGTGAATTTACTTTATTTCTCCTAGTACTGGTTAGATAGGTAATAAATGTGTTTTTGACCAGTGTATCCGCATTGGGGAGAAGTTTACGACAAATTAGATTTGTATTTAAAGATTTGATACTTTCATATATAGTTTTTTTTACGTTAGCTGCTTCCAATACAAGTTTACCAGGGATATAGCTATGGATTTTTGAGCCCATCTGAGGGCAGTGACCTGGAACCTCTCCAGGGTATGGATAGTCGTTTGAGTTGAAGCAATAAAAGCAATGCTTCCATATTCAAGTTTAGGAGGTAACAGGGTTTTGTAAACTTGGATATTAGTTCTATTAGACATGGAACGGTTTTGGAAAATGGTTTTAAGACAAATTAGGTTACCCCATGCTTTACCAGTGATTTTGTCGGTATGCTTCTTAAAAGTGAGTCTTTCATCGAAGGTTACCCCTAGAAATTTTGCTTCCTTAGTATTTGGAATTTGTTTATCGAAAAAGGTTATGTTTGGGTTTTCCAGGCCCTTCAGTTTATAATCATTTTAAAATACAGTGTAATTAGACTTTTGAAGGTTTATTTTAATCCTCCACTTGGAGCACCAAAGTTGGATGTCATTTAGCGAGTGCCGGAGGTTTGGTTGATTTAAGCCGGCTTTAGAGGAAGTTGTCCAAAAAGCAATATCATAAGCAAACTGAGAAAGATTTGTGTTTGAATTGGGTTTATTAGGGATATTATTTACATAGATAATATAGAGAAGTGGACTAAGGACAGACCCTTGAGGAGTGCCGGCTTTGAGATGTATGACTTTGGAAAAAATATTTCTGTAGTAAATATACATAGTCCTGTTGTCTAGAAAGGAGGAGATTGTTTTCAAGAGGCTAGTATCTTACTGAAGGGTATGTAATTAAAATGTAAGGCCATTGTGCAATGTTTGGTCAAACGCTTTTTCGGTTTCAAGGAAAACTGCTGAGGTGATTTTACAACGTTTGAAACTATTTTTAATATTTTCAGAAATCCTGAAGAGATGTTAAAGGTACTTTTATTTTCCAAAGCCACATTGAGTTAGTGAGAGGAAATTTATTTCATTCACGTGGGTGTTTAGTCTTTGTTTAAGAACTTTTTCAAACATTTTTCCCAAACACGAGAGTAAGCTAATAGGTCTATAGTTAGAAGGGTTTGTTTTGCTTTTATTCGGTTTAGGGATTAAAATTGTTTTGGACATTTTCAACGGTTTTGGAAAGTAGCCATAGGTAATTAGTAATGTGAAAAAAGTAGCTAACAATAGTAGGAATTTATTTGGGCAATGTTTCAGCTGGAGATAAGTAACTTGATCTAAACCTGGGACTGAATTGTTACAAGTTTTCCTGAGTGCATCAGTAAACTCATTAATTGACACTGGGTTTGGCGTAGGATTTGAAGCAGAATTTGTATTAAAATTTGGCTGGAAATGAGATTTATTATCAACAATATATATATATGTAATGGTTTTTTGTCAGAGGAGCTAGAGTAGTTTACATTCAACTTGGTTATGACTATATAATGATCGCTAATTAGTGGCTCCTCAAAGCTTTCGGTGGAAATATGGCGGTTGACAATGAACTCACTGTCTTTTACGATATCCAAGAGTTCAGTGGTATTATTTATGGGGTTTCGTCGAGTAGCCAGACCAGGGTTTAAAAGGGTAAGGTTATAGTTTTCAATAGTCTTTAAGTCTATTACCATTACTATTGGTTCTATTACAACCAAAATAAAGATGGGGAGAGTTTAAGTCACCAATGAGTATCGTATTTTTGTTAAACAGCTTAAAAACATCTTCATTAACGTTTTCACTGGGGGATTGTATGATGCAATGATTTGTAAAGGACAGCTGCTATGATTTGTAAGGATAGACATAGAGGTACACTCGTCATTTAGGTTAGAGGTATCATTAATAGTAGCTGGAATATGAGTCTAAACCCCAACCAAAACTCCTCCCTGGTTATTGCTAATATCAAATTTATGTGTTTGGAAGCCTTCTATTTGGGATGTTTCTTGATGACTAAGTTTAGTTTCATTAAGTAAGATTATATCCGAGTTGAATTGGGTAATATAATTAGCTCCTTTTTGTTTTTAGCTCCATTGATATTTAGATGGATGATTTTGAGTTCATGTGTGTTATTCGTGTGGTTTTGTTGGCCAGTTGCGCTTTATGTAGTCAGTTTTTCTCTCCGTGTTCCTGGAACTGTGGAATTTTGACTGTATTTAACAATTCCGTTCCAGTTACTATTAGATTAAAGTCGGCTAAGGTCAGATTTGCAGAGTAGGAAATTATATCAGATGTTTTAATTTTTATGTCACATTTGGCTAAGCAAGTTCTTATTAATTCTGGACAAAGGAGAGTAGTGTTATTTTTTTCTTTTCTTGGAAGTGATTTATTGATTTGTACTTTTGTTACCTCGGCGTATGATTTTTTTTTTCAGTTTGACTTTTGGCATCCTGCCTTGCTTTAACGAGAGCTGGACATCCCTTGTGTAAGGAGACATGGTTTCCACCACAATTTAAGTACTTTTTTCTGATTTTTCTCAAGTCCATTCTTTAATATTGTGGTTTCCACTACATCTGAGACATTTTTGAGTGTTTTCACATTTATAGAGCGGATGGCCAAATTTCTGGCACTTGTAGTACTGGATTATATTTGGTAAGTCATTGTAATTTTCAACTCTATGTTTTTGGTATCCAAGAGTTATACCATCATTAATTAGTTTCAACTGGTCCTTCTCATCCTCCAGAGCTATTTTCATTTTCCAGGTAGGCTTTTGAGTTATTTTGCTGATGAGACGTTTGGCAAATTTAGAAAGAAAGCCCAGATCATTTAACTCACTTATCACCCCTGATTGAGGAATTTCTGGGTTAAAACCACAGATTACTATAGCAAAGAAATTTAATTGTTTCTGTGTTTCTGTTGGAGTATCTCTGGCTTTGGATTGTCAAGTTGGCTATTTTGTTTCCAAGGTTTCAGCAAGATATTGGATGAATGAGCATGATTTGGATAGATTAATAGAGTATTATTTCTAGTTACTTTTGTTTAAGATATTTTAACATTTGACTTTTCTTCCAAATTTAGCAAATTAGCCAGTTGGATGGGATTTTTGAGTATATTCTGTTTAATACCTGTAACCATAATGGGTTGGAATTCTGGTGCTTGAGTTTGATTTTGCGTTAAATTAGCATTTTCAGTTGGAGAGTCCTTCCTTCTACTTTTGTTAGTTTTACCAACTAACACGAATTGGTCCTCCTTCCCAGGAACTAGGTCTAACAACCTGGGTTCCGTCATACCCGGCTGAACAAAGGGCTAGTAGGGCCCTGAAAAAAGCCTAAAAAATTGGCCAGCAGAAACAGAACAAAAAAAAAAAAAAAAAAAAACACACACTCATCACCAACACAAAGTAATCAACGAGACTATCACCCAAAAAAACAAAACAACAAAACTGGAAAGACGTTGATGAAAACGAAAAGGACGACGAAGAAAGCAATGGCGGGAAATTCAAACTTGTCACGTGCGTGTGTACGGCAAAAATTGATAAATGCCTCGCATTTTCCAATGTCTTCGTACATTATGGCATATTAAGATACAAAAACACACAGTTAAGTCCATGCAATTTGTCGCGATTTGTTCGTTGTGTTGAAAAGGCTGAGACAAGACCCGCCTCTAACTCGCGGAGCGGGCATTTGTTTTTGTTTTGTTAGTTGCGTCGAACGGCGTAATTGTACTTGATATGTTACAAAGGGTACATAATCGATACCTGCTACGAAGGTTAATGATATGTTGCGACAGTATGCAAACAAGTGCATTGCAATGCATCCAGCTGAATGTTCTACTGTATGAGATCGATAATTCTGTGAATTTATGTGTTGGGAGTTATGTTTCCTGGTTTAAGGATCCGAAGGCAGGGTTTTGTTTTGTGACTCTACGGAGATTTGAAATGAGGGGTTTTCAAAGAGTTGGGCGGGTCAGCGGGTTTGGGCGTTCAAATGCGGGTCACTTGGGAGGTCTGAGGACGTCTGGCGTCAGTGCAAAGGTCAGGTTGTCTAGTCAGGGTCAGGGTCCTGCCGCGAGGAAACGTACGTGTGACCTTTGGCCATTTTCACTTGTCCTTATCTCCTACTAGATCATGGAGTAAAAAGCGTAGCCCTCAGAGCCGTATCTATCCGATTTTTTTCTGTCGATTTAAGGGGAAGGTGACCTTGTAACACCCCACAAAATTGACTTAACACGGAACGATACACTGTGTCAGCGTTCGCCCTTTGCTTAATTCCTGTGTTTAGGCCTTACTAGTATGCCTATGCATTGAAGACAGTCTTTGATTGGCAAATAAATAGCTTCAGGCTACCCTATATTTCGACAGCCTGGCCATTAGCGTAATCAGTCACTCCAACATTCCTAGGCTACTGTAAATATCTAAACTTTTAGTCTTTTTAAAGGGTATCATTGTCATGACAGTAAACTGCAACTCAGTTCTAACTTCTGCTAGTACGAAACCTACATCAAAATGAATGAGTCTGTCTAAAACCTTAGACGGAATGCATTAGTCTAAGCACTATACTCATCTAATATCGTTTGTAAACTAGTTAAATGCATCATCTCCCATTGACCCCAGCTGTCCATCTCTTAAATACCCGAGAGCTTCCCGGAGGTTTAGCCGCATGAACCCGCCACCAGAACGTCCGGGTTCCGCCAGCTAAGACCCAAATCAGCCCTTCGCCGCCAAGGGGGATCGCTTCGTTCTTTGGCACCTTTTTGTCATTTTAACTCAAGTTAATACTAAGTATATACTATCCTCATCATCGCACAAATCGCTGGCTATAGTATGCCACTACAGCTGAGGGAAAATAGTAACACTAATACAACGGTGCCGCATATGTCTGTTCTTAATTTAATCAGGGTAATAACTCCATGATTTAATCGTTACAAAGTGCTCAAGCAATTGATTCACAATGTTCTCAACAGACAGAGTATTTTCGTCTTATTAACCAGCACGAACGAGTCTATAATAGCTGGAGCCTTATATAATTATGAAACCGAAACCCTCAATAAATATTGCTCACATCATATGCTGTATGGTACATAAAATTATTGGAGTAACATAAATTTGGTCATAGCCCCACAAACGCCTACACTTTGACTTTTTTTTATTTCGTAGGTCCCCAATCATAGTTTTATGAGCTTAAAAACGAAATGGGGAGTGTGAGGGGTACATGAAATTATTATAATGAAGTTCACAAAAATTCTTCAACCTATAGTTCGATCGCTGTCTTCGTAAGTCGACATAAAACTATTGAAATTTTACAATTTCTTTGTAACAAATGTTCCTCTTACAAGTATGTGTCTTAACAAGAAGTTTTATTTTTGAACAGAAATTCTATTAATATTCTGCAGACATAAAAGTTCTGTTTATATGAACAGTAATTTTTTAGGAGACACATAAAATTACTGTAAAATTACAGCCACTGGCGGCAACGTATGCATCGGCTACAAGTTTATTCCTCTACAGGAAGCAAATGTTTTTGAACGGACATTCAATAGCAATTAAATAAATGTATATGAATTATAAATGTACAAAAATTGAGTTATAATGGGACATAAAATTATTGTAAGATTTTTCTAAAATAATTTGCAGTCTTTTTAAGTTTGTTTTTAAACAGAAAATCTCTGTTTGTAAACTGAAGTTACCAAACAATACATGAAACATACATCTTTTGTAAAAGTACAACACTTTCCTTGTAAGTAGACATAAAGTAACTTTTAAGTTTACAATAATTTTAACAGTGAGAGATGTCGCCAAAGCACTTTTCATAGTGAGGTGCCATATATGCCGACTGAGGAGAAGCAAATGCTGACTGGAAGTGTTGATAAGCGATGCCGTTAGAGAAAACCGTTAGTACAACTGGTAGTGGTCCAGCAGGGTTGACGCCAGGATTTGCCCAACGGGGGACAGACTCCCCGACGGCAGAGACCCGAAGCCCCGGCAGCCCCGATGCCTTTGAGGGCTTGGTGAGGGAGATTTAAAGAAAACATGTGTACTTTACCATGCAATTGCGGGGCGGATATTGCGTAAAATTTGTATATACTAGAGGAAAATAGTTTCGCGCGCCGATTTAATGTTTTTTCCCGTAACCTAAACTGTGAAACTGCAAAGCGCGCGAAAATTTTTGGGTAAGCCTATACTAAAAAAAAATCTGTACTTATGTTTAAACCTCATATAGTTAATTGCGCTGGCAGTTGGGTCCTGTCGGGACAACTAACATTGTACTTCCCTCCTCGAGTCACTATCCGTACCACACGATAGACACAAAAGAGCATTAACTCTGTTAAGCGAAATGAGATGAAAGTTTCATAAATCGATATATTCTACTTATTAAGTTTCTTCAAAAGATGGAATGGGTTTGTACTATATTTAGCTACAAGTAACCCTTTTGGAAGCCAAAATAAGTAAACCGACCATGGGCGGCGACAGAATTTTCCCGACAGGGGGCCGGTCCACGCCAGCGACCCTAAGTTCCGACAGCCCCTATGCCGAGGGGATTTTAAGAAGGGGATATGAAGGCGCCTAACTTTCCCATGCCATTGCACGACATATTTTGCATAATATCACTTAATATTTCAAGAGCCGAGTTCCGCACTGATAGTGTTTTTTATTTTTCAGTCTGAATCGTGAAATTCCAAAGCGCGCGAAAAGCACGAAAATATTTGGCAGACTTACACGAAAACAAATATAATCATTAAGAACAAAAATAAAAAAATAAAAACTGTACAGGTTGTAGAGCTGTAACGGGGACAACACACATTGTGTCTCAACCACTTGGACAGCCCGATGAAATAGCCAAACTTTGCTCCGGTAGTCGCTCACCAACTGGTCGTACCGCATTAAACACCCACTAGAGAACAGCAACAAGGCTTTGCTATATGAGATGAAATTTTCGACTTCTACATAACCCTACCGACAAGTTACTTGGTAAGGTTGACAAGACTAATGCTTTCTAGCTTTGCATGGAATGAGACTATTGAAGAAACTGGACAGGGGCGGATTAAAGGCGGACGCACCCGGTGCGCCCCCTAAAATTTTCCAAGGCTTAATTTTTACTTTCGTAGAATGGATCATTTAGCCTACTTGTTTCTACATTATGTATTGTCTTATAATTGTTACAAAATAATAGCAATTTCAAAGTATACAGTTTCAAGTTTTCCAATGAAAATGGAATAGGGATGATATCGAAGGTCTCAACCCTATTTCGGACCACGCTATGTAGAACACTAATCTATTTTTTACACTCCAAATATGTACTATTTGGGTTCATCTGATCAGGTCTGGAGTTTTTTTGTCAGCGAGAAAATTCCTAATGAATGTTATCATACACAGGCTCGTCATTGAGAAAAAACAATGTTAATTGCAAAGCAGTACAAATGTTCATCGGCCACGCGGTTTCCAGAATGGAAGAACTCCCATACAAACTTACTGTATGTAAAGTATCAGTTGCAATCCCAGTGATTCCACTTAAGGTATTTACCCGAAATTTGGGAAATTTTGGCAATTTCTGGAAATGTTTCGAAAATTCGGGAAATGACAACATTTGGGGAAATTTTGTGTAACTCAAGACAAAGTAAAGACCATGTAAAAAGTGATATAAATTACTCAAATTAGCTAATAAAATAGCAATGAAATGGATGAGAAAAAAGTATATTATCGAGGGCTTCAAACCTATTTCGGGAAATGGTCAGGCGATTTCTTAGAACAAATTTCTTTTTTAAGATTTTCTAATATTGTTCAAAACCATTGCTAGGGTTGGTATAATCAGGTTAGTGTTGCCCTACGAATAATTTGCTTTCTGTTCATGAATTGCTTTCTGTTCATAATTTTTCTTTCTGTTCATGAATATTATTTATAAATTTTGAAGCACCTGAAAAAATCGTTGTACGCAACGTGAGAACCGATGGTCGCGCTTCGCCTAGATACTGGAAGCTCCAAACCCATGCCAGTCATCGGCCATCAGCAGGCCCGTAGCCAGGGGGTTTCAGGGGGTTCTCACGAACCCCCCATCCAGACCTAAATTTTTTTATTTGTTTTTATTTAAATGGAGTTTTGGCGTTTTTCAGGGCAAAATGTCAATGCCGCTGGTTTAGCCAATGTAAGCCGTATGAGTAGCTGTTTTGACTGGTTTTAAGAACCAGCCCTCAAAATATTTATCTACGGCAAATTAAAAAGCTATTAAATCTTTCGCATGAAAGCACGCACGATGATTTAGGGCCCTTCCTAAAAAATGTGCAAGGTACACCGGCAGAGTGTGACGTCAGATAGTGCACCGCCTACCCTTTTTGACAGGCCTATGGTTAGTCTCTAGCCTACGTAGGGCAGCATTGACTTTGTGTGTGAAAGTATTTGACTGTTTTCGGTCACTTTGCGCTAAAAAATCATGTTTGATGTTCAAAAAAAAAAACGAATGAGAGTACGGAATTAGGGTGAAATAAAACACTCTCATCCTTTTTTGATAACTTTCATGACTGTGGCTTCCCTTGGTGAATATTGATTTATTTTTTTTTAAACCGGCCTTGGAACTTAACGTTATGTTATTAGACAACATACTTGCCAACAATACCGCAGACATGAGATCCATATTTCAAGGTTGGGTACATGCAGCTTAGAACATTCGGGAAGTGCCGTTTCCGGCCATATGGAGGGTTTGTAAAGACAAAAATTTTCTTGTACGCTCTGCGCCAACCGATGGTGGCGCTCCGCTTGGATAGTCCTGTTTGTTGGCCCATTAGCATGAAAATTGCTGATAAGACAAATTCGGCAAATGATCGCTAATATCGCAAAATAAATTACCAGAAGTGATGTCTGATAAGACCACCGTCGGCCAGCGAATATAAAGATGATCAAATCAATGAGACTGCTAGAAGTAGCAGTAAGCTTGGTAGGTAGAGTAATTAGAGGTGAAAACAAGTTACACCTCATAAGATTTAAATAGCTGTGAACAGCAGCAGTAGTATCTACTTTAAGAAGGTCAATGTTCAGGTCCCCTCCAAATATACACAAGTCTCTGGGATTTACTGAAGCTAAGGCAGACTCTAGTGCTTCATTAAAATGAGATATATTACCTCTGGGATACCTGCAGCAAACAACAAACCTAAACTGTGAATTGTTACATTTGACATCAACCCAGAGATCCTCAACTTGAAGGCAGTTACTACATTGGCAAGGTAAATGGTCTTTAAGAAATTTGTGGTCAAATTGGTTTGGACAAGCGATCTCTTGTAGAAAATGCCAACACCCCCACATTTCTTACGTGGTGAAACAAGTTCGAAAGCATAGTTTGGTAAAAAATTACAAAAAGACTGCGAATGGCAGCGACCAATTTCAGAGAGCATAATTACATCAAACTCATGAGAAACTGATACATTCGAAAAAGGCTGTAAGTTCAAATGGATCAATATGAAATAAGACATCGTTTGAAGATCTTCTGACTAATTTTTTTGAATGTTTAGTGTAATGAAGGCTTACTATTTTTGGTGGTTCTGATCATCAGGACTGAGTTCTGTGAATGTGATCCCAAATTGGACTAGAATTTTGCATCGCACGATGTGCGACGCAGTCCTGAAAATGTCTCGCAGTTCCTTCATTTTGAATAGTATTTCGCGATGCGATTCAGGGGAAATCGAACACTGCCACCACCTTAAAGTTGCGAAACAATGATGAAAAATCAACAGTAACAGATAGCCTCTACCTCTTTTCCTCATTTGCAAATAGCATATAGCCCAGTTCATACTACACGGCGAGCTCAATGCGGAACGGAAATTTTGCCCCAACGGTTGCGGGCGAGTAGTTTCAACAAACTTTCACAGTGCGCTTCTGATCCGCATTGAGTGCACAAGCCCGTTACTACTCGTTCCCATTGTACGTGCGTACAATCCGTTCCTGATCCGTTCGAGATAAACCGATTTTATCTTTTTCCGCTTTGCGCGTCTCAATGAGCGAGTTGAAACACATGTCTGCATTGTGATAAACACATGGCAGACCACAATGGCCGATATATCAGCTGGTAGCACATTTATTTATTTATTATTCAACTTTATTTAAAGATGGCGACTCATTTAGCCGGAGCTAATCTTACATGAGGCCCTCATAAAACAATAAAACACATAAATACAAACTATAATGCAAAAATAAAGCAAATATAAATAGTCAAAACAACTTGGAACTTAAAAAATAAAATACAAGTGGTTACAAAAATATATATGACAAAAAAGAAAGATTACCTAAGAAGCTAAAACAGAAGGCGTTTATGTACAACGTAAACCAAAACACAAATGTTAGAAAAATTAAGCCTTAGGCAAATGTAAATGAGAGAACATTTAAATATAATTTGTAAAAACGTTAAAAGGAGCTAATCCACTACAACATAAATACGACTAAGATGGCTAAAAGATAAGAGGTTAACATTGAAAAAACTGAATATACATATATGGGTTGTAGAAAGGTTAATATCGTATAAAAGTGTATAATTAAGAACAATGAAACCAGGACAAAAATTACAATTTGCTTAATAAACATTTAAATCTGTTTAGTGTGCCTGCTTCTTTTATTTGTAAAGGTAAATTATTCCATTCCATTATGGCCAAGTATCTAAATCTCTTTCCTTGGTATTGGGTGTATCCCCTAGGAATAAACAAGTTTCTGGATGAAGTAGATCTTAACAAATTATCATGAATTTTATCGGTAGGGGTGAACATATCATTCATGTATGTGGGAGCCATATTGTTCAAAGCTCCATAGGTCATTACATTTCTCTTCCGTTTTTCATGCTCTTTGAAAGTTTTCACCCCAATTCTTGAAATAAAGTGGCTGATCTTTGATGATGAGAGGCATCCATAATTATCCTAGCAGCATTTTTTTTTAACATAGTAATTCCGTCAGTGCATTTACCCCAAACAAGACAACAATAATCCATGAAAGGTAAGATATAACTTTGTAAAACAATTGGCATGTTTCCTTATTTAGGATGAATATGAATAATTCAAGAGGAATCCCAGCGGAGGAGGTTACCCTGCGAATTTAACATCCTAGAAGAACTTTTCGGGGGACAGATTAAACCTTGTTAATATTTCGTTTCGTTTCGTTTATTTCGTTTCGTTTATATTTCGTTTATTGTTCATTTCTAGCAACTGCATGTACAATGTTTACAATATATATGCAATATATATATATATACAACATTTAACAAGTGTGACTAAATTACTAGAAAAGGAGGAAAGAGAAGTCAAGACATGAACATTTCCCCCCTTAAGCTAATCTAACTACTGTACTATAACTACATAATACCTACAAACTAAGTGACGACATTATGCTAGAAAATATTAAATGTGAAAATGAGATATGAAAAATGTGATGGTTGCATAGTCTACTAAGCAATTGCAAACTTCTTAAAACTAAAATGAAGCGATGTGTTCAATTTGTGATGTGTATGGGGTAGGAAAGTAGTGAAATACTCATTCTACAAAAATAAAGAAAATTGAAGGTTATTCAGGCACTTTTTTGCAATATATCCTTCCGCGATGCAAAATGTCATTTGAAAGAGTAAACAAAAACAGGAACCACCACTCTATTATACAGGCTCTTCTAGCTCAAAATTTTAACGGTCATGGTACAAAAATTTGAAAACATTGTGAAAGGCCTACTCGTCAGCTTTCATATGAGGGGCAGCTTGTGCCTGTTGAAAACTTCTGCAAGGGTCCAGGGGCCACGAAATGGACCCAAATAAGTGTGTCAGTCAATGGAGTAATAATTGGTGGTGTGCCACCAGCTGTAGAGAAATAATGGCTTTTGCCAAGAAGAAGCCATTTTCCTCTGAGGAAGATGAGAGATTAATTGAGGAAGTAAGGAAGTACCCAAATTTATATAATAGCAGTTTGGCCGAGTACAGAGACCACGAAAGGAATGAACAATCATGGCTTGCTATAGGCCGCTTGTTTACAACCAGTGGTCGGTCTTGGAAGGACTTCAAAGACAGATAGAAGTATTTGAGAGACCAATACACCAAAGCAAAACGATCTAACGAGGGACGCAGTGGAGACCCGCGTGGTAAAAAGTACAAGTGGAAATATTATGATCTAATGACCTTTCTTTCCGATCATGTGAAACATCGTGACACTAACGGCAACACTCCAAGGTGCGTATCAACGACGTGTAGCGTGGGCGTGAAACTCTAGAGAAGGGGACATGAGGAACACGTTTACCCCCCCCCCCCCCATAAAAAAGAATTAAGCCCTTCTACTGTTATAACGCAGAGAAATAAATACAATGGGACATAGGCGTAGGAAACTGTTTGAAATTGGGGGGACTGAAAATTGTTTCGGACCAAGGTCCTGGGGGACGTGGAAACTGGGAAATTTTTGAATGCTTGAGGGTCCTTAGATGCAGTTTCTTGCAACATGTTGGGCAAATTTTAAGGGAAATTACTGCAAATTTTTAACATTTTTTACAAAAGAAACAAATAAGGGGTTTTCGTCCTTGGATTGAGGGGCGGAAGCAAAGGCTGCTTCCACCCTACCACTTTTTTCCTGGGGGGGGGGGCTAAAGCCCCCTCCCCGCTTCTTACGCCTAGCAAACGAAGTGCACAAGAGATGAAAGAGTTAACATTTGACGACCGTAAAATAAGCAGATAACCTAGAGCCCTTAAACCACTCCCCAGGAAGACAACCCTTCTGTGTTGATGCCTCGATACACGTCCTATTGGTTGCTCCATTTTCAGGTCAGTGGCCCTTCAAAGCGACACACAGGTTGAGGATGAAAAGCAAAGTGAGAGTGAAGACGACGCATCCATCTTCCCGAATGAACTATTTATGCAGAAACGGTGTCCGCAACTTAAACGTAGAGTATGAATTGAAACGCGGATTGTACGGGGTGCAGAAAATGTCCGTTTGAGGTCGGCAACAATCCCCGAGCAAAACGAGTAGTATGAACGAGTGACAATTTGTTCGCCGACCACACTCGCCGAGTGTGCGGCGACCTAGGTCGGGGGGAGAAGTATGAACCTAGCTTCAGCAGTACTTTTCTTACAAGGGTCTTTAGATTTTGTAGCGAAAAAACAGTCCTTTTGAATGTTAAAACATTGGCGCTTACTACATCCGCAACATCGGCAACTTGCTACATAACAAACCATTGTTCCCGTAATCCTATTGTCAGCGTAGTAGAGTCGTTGACAAATGTTGGCGGGGACAGAAAGTAGCAGTTGTAAGCATTAGACAAAAGAATCGGAGGTTCTAAAGTCCTATGATCTGTTCCTAAATGATTATCTCCTCACCCTTAATCCAATCAAAAAGGATTAGAATACGTTACATTTTCAGTTGGATCTCTTGTCAAAGAAACACCTACGTGCTACAAGCTTCCTTACATTGGTAATTATTCTGGTGTGGTTCAGTCCAAAGTGAGAGAGTTGATTAAGATGTAGTGTACCAGTATTGATGTCAAATTGGTTTTTGTGTCCATTAAACTACGCTATGTGTTTGTTAAGAAAGATCTAACCCCCCTAAGCCTCAAGTCTCGTGTAGCTACGAGAATACTTCAGCATCTTTTCACTAACAAAATCTCTAATACAAGGGCGTAGCCAGGTTTTTTGTGTGAGGGGAAAAATGGACTCATCGTCCCCATTCTTGACCGCCGTCCTGGGGGCAGGGGAATAAGGGAGGGTGTTATCCCTCCCCTTCTGAAATTTTATTGCTATCTCGAAGGCCTTAGATGCAAAATGGTGCTATATTTTGTCTCTTTTTATACTAGATCCCAGTGTTCTCCACGAGGGGTTTTAGAGGGGCGACCGGCCCTCTGGTAAAATGGCCGCCACTCAAAAATAGTTGCCGCCCTAAAAAAATCCAGGTTCCATTTTCAAGTCCATATTGCTTCATAACACATATACAAGTCAGCAGGAAGGTAAACTTTCTCATCCCTCCAGGGGTGGCGCCAGGATTTGCCCGACGGGGGGGGGCAGACTCCATACCATGCCGTTGCGAGGCATATATATGGCATAAAATTTGTGTGTATGCTAGAGGAAAATAGTTCCACGCTGATTTAATGTGTTTTCCGGGATTCTTAAACTGTGAAAAGCGTGCGAAGCGCGCGAAATTTTTTTGAGTAAGCCTACACTAAAGAAAAATATATACTTCTTTCAAGATTACTGTATATAGGTCAATTGTTAGGGTTGGTTGGTCCCTATCGGGCACAACTTACATTGTACTTCCCTTCTCGAGTAATTGGGAAGGTTGAAAAGACTTATGCTATCTAGCTATGTGGAATGGAATTATTGAAGAAACTGGAGGGACTCTTTAGAGCGCGTAGCGCTCCGAAAATTTTTGGCTCTTATTAGAGAAATTGTCTTCTTGAGAGCAAAAACAAGTAAACCGTCGGGGAGATTAGTGGCCGTCGGGGACTGCATACTTTATCGTACCGACCATGACTCCCAGAAGAAACTGTAAAATTCCCCTGCTTTCCCGATGGGGGGCTATGGCTACCCTGCTCCCTCTGTCGCCGCCCCTGCATCCCTCCCTCCTCTCCCACTTTTTTGCTCACCCTTTTTTTCTTCCCTTGCCCTCTTTCATTTTTTCGACATCGCTCATCGCGTCCCCCAATTTCTGTGTGTGTGTAGGGGGGCACTTTGCCCCCTGCCCCTCTGGTTACACCACTGCTCTCATGTTTACAAACACATCAAATACACATCAAAACATATCAAATCAGCTATTTGCAAACTTAAAAGTGATCACAACTCTTTCACGATCATTGATTAAGCTCTTTCTAAGTTCCATCTCAAGATTAAGAAAGCTTTACATTAGCTGGCAAAATCCTAATCACAACAAACAGCGAGAATTTCCTTCATTCACCCTTCTCAATTAAGTGTATTTTTTTTTCTATATTCTATCCGGCGTACTGCAGACTGTGTATTCATTCGTTCTTGTTGTACCTGATGATGCAAGCTGGGCTTGCGAAAAATGTCGTAATTTTGCAGTGCTTACTTCATCAAATATGGTGTCTCTTAAGTCTGTGGTATCCTTTGTTTTCTTGATCTCAAGTCTTGTGCTAAGCAGATCATTTGATATATATATATATATATATATATGTTCATATAAACATTCATATACATATACACACTGAATAGTCTCATGGAGAACGTATGCCATTTACCTCTTCTATAGGCACTTACCTTTTACTGACAGAGGATATAATTAGAGGATATCATTATATGAATGCCTCATGCAGGACTCGAGCCAGCGACAGCAAGCGTACCGGGCGGATGCAAACCAATGATCTATGTAGGAGGTTATAGAGCCTAACGTCTCTATGCGGCTCTTCAATGTAGCATTGATTCGCTCATTCATGTAGAGTTGCTGAGTCTCTGATACTCATACTGACGGAGATCGCTCCTATGACGTAATAACGGAAAACTAACCTTACAGACTTGAGCTTAGTTGAACGCGTTCTTCCACATGCGCCTCAGTGAATAAATACATAGAGTCCGTTACAGGAGTAAATGGTAGACTAAATGTATCATTTCATTAAAGAGCCCTGTTATTGCTATCTTTCCCCACTAAGATATCTCTTTTCCATGTAAACTATTGCCTCGAATGTAATAGTTACAAGTGACCTTGGAATATATTACCATCCGCATCATTTCTGTTCAAGGGGAACAGCTCGCAAAAGCAGCCTGCTGCTCCAGCCCTCCTCCACTCTTTTCTCCAGAAAGTTCTTAAGTCTTAGAAATTTATCATTAGGTCCGTCAAGATGTTTAAATTTTAACTGCCAAATCCTTCCGATAGCATACTTACTTTATACTTAAAAAATAAAAAGGGATGTATCAGTAATATGGAACTTTGTGACAAAGGAAATATAACTTAGTATATTATCATCCGCATCAAAGAAATTTCTGAATAAGAAAGCTTTTTTTCACCATCAAGACATAAGAATAAATAATATTACTGTCGATTTTGATAAATAGGGGTTATTAAGAACAAAGTAATTGGAACACCTTCCATTCTGGAGGTCCATAATTAAAGTATTTGAGATATATTAATATCATGTTTTGAGTAGTTGCATTCAAAAAGAAAAACCTCCTGTAATTCTTTAGTGAATATTCGAACAATAATTTCCACAGGCTAGACCTTTGTCCATATATAGTGTTACCCACTTGCATTTAAGACTTACAGCAACAAGTGCCATATCAATCATTTTAAGTCTACCATTTGATCTCTTGTTATTCAACACTAGTCTTTAAATTTGTCAATTTTTGAACTAAATCCGTAAAGAATAGTATGTACCTCTTTAAAATAATGTCAAAGACAATTGAATAATACTGTAAGTAAAAAGAAAAGCTCTGAAATAGCAAAAGCTTAATAACAACAGTTTTCCCAATCAGAGAAAATTTAGATGACCCAAGGTGTAGCAAAGATTACTTCGAGATAGTTTTGGTGCATAGTGTAACTTAACGAAGTCCCCCTCGTAATGTGTACAGAAAATACGTTAGTAAGTAATAGAGCCATCGCTTAATGAAAATGGTAGGTTATTGAAAATAATGGAGAGGATTCGAGAAAAAGGGGACCCACAGAAAGAACGAATGACTTTCTAAATTTACCCCAAATCCTGAAGCTTGTGAAAATCTATTTAAAACATCCACTTCTTCATTAAGACATTCGCTAGAACCATTTGTAAGATATAAGATATATGAGATATAAGAATCTTTATTCACCATGCAAGGAAATTGGTACCATTCCATCTCATAAAACACATGAAAACACTTAAAATACATGAAAAATACATGAAACACATAGTAAAAAACTAAAAAAATAGAAAGATAAAACTACTACATAAAAATACAACTGAAACAATATATGAACAGATAAAAAAATAAAAATTACAACCGTATCATCAGAATGGTTAAATGCTTTGATATTGCGTTGAAGATAGTTTCACCCTCAATTTTATTATTTGAAATAACTGAAGCGTTAAACATTTGGGTACATGTAATGGAATAATATTGACTTAGTGAGCAGCCTTGCCTTACACCCCTTAAACCCCAAAATAATTCTCAAAAACCTTGTCATTTGAACTCATGATTTCTCATTTAACTTCTCCACGACTGTACCACAGTCCTCAGTCCTACAACCTTGGTTTCAAAATGGTATCTTATTCAAGTATAGATGTACAAAAGGCAAGATCAGTTTGCACATTTCAGCTATGTAAAACAAATTTACGAGCCCTCTAAAAGTAAAAGATTGTAGCTTCCTGAAAAGTATGGATGCAGTCTGGAGATCTTGGCCCTCTGTGAAATTTTGATAGTTCGTAAGTCTTCTCATTTGAAAAAACGTCATGTCGGACAAATCACTTACCTAAATCTCAGGCTGTTGAGTACTCGGAAGCACATTCACACTATAGTAGCAATCTGATGAGCCGTAATAATGCTAATTTTTTACATGTTACATTAATGGAACGGAGAACCTAGCACAGAAACTGAAAAGGGGAAGGGCTAAATACACATATAAAATCAGGGTTTGAATTAAACAATTAATCTTTTATTTGAAAAAGAATTGATCTTCTTCAAACATTTTCGAATAAACATTCAGTTTCCCTACTGTCACTGAACTTGCGGAAAAAAGTGACTCGCTAATTCATTCCAAGTTCTTCCAGAAACAAACCACGTGGCTCTGACTGAGGCAGGCACTATATGGCTATAGTCAGCCAGCTTATGGCTATGCTGTCTCAGGCCTGATATACGATGTGCAAGAAGATAGTTGAATGTTATCATTAAAATCTTTTACTACAGGATAGGAAAAGTTGGAGATTTTTAAAAGAAAGGTACAAATGCTTATACAAAAGAACCAGATATTTAAGCAAGTAAACAAGGAAATGAATTGTCTTATGAATTCATTAAGGTAACTTTGCGAAGAGTTATATTCATCGATCGTTTTTGTCTTTTTCCAGGAATTTCCGCCAAATGCTGTGACACTGGCACGATCGTCTATCCCAATGGCATTGGGATGTGCGTAACAGATCTGAAAGGCACCTGTGAATGTTCTTCCATCCTCTTAGGTGGTGTAAGTTCGTTAACTAACAAACCTAATGGATATAGTCCTACGTCACTCGCATTCATATCTTCCTCCAGGAAACATATTCTCTACAAAACCCTCTGTCACCCTAATGCCCAAACTGCACGAAAGTCAACATACGGGAGCTACACAACAACGCTGCCAGTTCACAATATCATGACATCGACTACAAAAAGACATTTCACCTCATCAGCTGACTCTTTCCGGTGTTTTACATCTCCCTTTGGCACTTATCCTTCCGCGGGCACTACCACATCGTCGTTTAATGATTCCGATGCGATGTTTTCTCCTCAAAATGACAAAGACTTTTCAACAAAGTCAATTTTCTCCTCGAGAGAGCCTACGACAGGTACATTTGCAGACAACACGACCTCTCAAACATTAAACAATATTTTGACATCTCTTAGATCAAGTTCTGCAAGTACTTGTTCCGCGACAGATGTGTTCACTTATACCACCCTGAAAGAAATTTTTGAGAAAGCTGATACAGCAAAGACTTCGCCCGCAGCATCATCATTGATGACCTACCATAGTGAGTCATCCCAGGCTTCGCTTTCTAAAGCAAATGTTGCTTCTGTAAAAACAACTGATGCTTCACTCTCTGAAACGTCTGAATACACTCCATCAAACATCATGGAAGCGAATCACTCTCACAGTACTGTGAACTACCATAGTGTTTCATCCCAAGCTTTGCTTTCTACAGCAGCTGATGCTTCTGTAAACACCACTGATGATTCACTCTCTGTAACGTCTAAATACACTCCATCAAACAGCATGGACGCGAATCACTCCCACAGTACTGTGAACTACCATAGTGTTTCATCCCAGGCTTCGCTTTCTACAACAAATGTTGCTTCTGTAAAAACCGCTGATGATTCACTCTCTGAAAAGTCTGGATACACTCCATCAAACGGCATGAAAGCGAAATACTCTTACAGCACTGTTGCGAATAGCGTGTTGTCTACTTTCTCAAGTTCAACAACTTTTCCTGAGCGTTTCCTCCGAACTTCTAGTTCATGGGATAATAAGGGCATTATTTCGGTACCACAGAAGACGACAACAATCAGACATGAAAGTACTACACATCAGGAGAGAACAACAGTTATAACTTCACCTTTTATCCCAACAACCTTTGCAAAATCCTTCATGACGACAAAAAAGGCGACATATACCACTAAGAAGAACATACCAAAATCGTCAGAAGAAGTCGGCGACTCAAAATAGAACAATTTCAATAACAAAACAAAACAGTGAAGAAGATTCAACATTCGTAAATGATAAACAAAAATGAAGAAGAAAATCGAAGATATATAGATGTAGTGCGCCTAGTCAGCCACTCCCAGCCTACGATAGGAAATCATAGACACTATAAATCAAAGTTTCAATCAAGTGGCTCTCCTAAGAACAAGTCAACTTCAGTTATTTTAATGCCTTTAGATTGAGTCATTGTGCTATCCCAATAGGAAAATCTCTCCATACTTTGTCAATCAGGTAGTTTAGAAAGGTCGTCGCTTGAATCGCCACTTGATTACTCCGATGTACGTGAATTCAACTCCTCGGTAAAACTAAGTACTGAAAAGTCTTTTTTGATGTTATACACAACTGTGACCTTGTTAGACCAAAATGTAGGAGGGAGTTTAAGGCTGGTACATCGTGTGAGGAAATAAGGACTCAGAAAATACAGCATCATTTTGTAACCGTTTTGATCAAAAGAACAACACAAATAAACATGCATTGCAGTACTTTGGAAGTGATAATTAAAGCCTTTCTCTAATGGAATTGTCTACAATAAAGTTTGAAAACAAGCAACTACTCAGTCTTCATCTTCCTCAAATATTTTAGAGTATACGGTAAAATGTCGTTAAAATATTAGTTGTATACGTAACAAGAAAAGTCAGTCACTAGTGTATCAAGGATTGTATGTAAAAGTGGGGGTGGGGAAGGGTCGAAATCCCAAGCTTCGTGAACCATAAATTTGTAAGAAGTGTACAAGTAAAGGTGACCCACAAAACAATAACTCCTTCATCGCCGAGAATATCATTTCCGAGGCATTTATGTACCGGCTCGGAATAATAACAAACCAGCACCAGCAAAAAATACAGAAGAAAGAGATTAAAAGTTTCCAAACTGCTCATTATTTCACACCCATTTCCTTAAATTTTACAACATCCAAACTAAGAGGACAATCTTAGGCCTGCTGCTACAATAGCTACTTCCAAGGGCTGTTATTTTTGTGGGAACTGGGGTGGGGAGTGGGTCGAAAACTCAAAAAGATCCATATGAATATTCATACATTTATATATGTACATGTAAACGTACATGGAAATGTAAATGGTGTCGTATATGTTTATATTATTCTGACATTATATTGCTAGAACCAGGAAGGTCAACTTCATTGGAGAACCAAATCACAATGTGCTTATTAGCGACGCCAAAGGAGCAAAATTTATCACTCTGCGAGTAGCGAAGAGCATTTTCTGTGGGTTCAGAAGTCATTAACGACCAAACTTTAACCTTCCATTGTTAACCAAATAGCCAATGGCTCAGAGTGGTTGACAAGGAGGATAAAATACCGAGAATAAAAAGATCTTTCTAAATGTAAAAGACTAATATTCTCACAAGAGTTTCTACACTTTCTGTTTTGATTGTCATTCTACTCTCGGGTCACTCAACTAAAATTAATTACCACTCCAAGCAGAGTGGAATTGCATTCGGTTTCCAAAGAATGAAAAAGGGATCACGAGTTCAATCGTCCCAGAGTTAACATTTAGGAGGTTCCCAACGAAAAAAACTAAACCTACGTGCAGGGTCTCCTCCAATTCTAAGTTGCATCATTTATTTATTTTTTTGCTGCTGACCGTATTATCTTTTCTCATGGTGTATGTGCAGTATCATAATACTAGAGTCGAATAAGAGTGTCAAACAATCAATAAAATAAGTACTTGTTTTATATGCACTTTCACGTGTGAATACGTAAGAGGCTATTTTCATGAGAAAATGTATAAAAACGTCCCAATTCCAATTTGAAAGATATCTCATCAATAGGAGAGATCTTGTAAACAATTTTAATAGATTTGGCTAACATTACCCGTGTCATATCAATTTTTAATCATATCTGGTCAATTGTGAATCTAATTTATACAAGTAAGGTACTTGACAAGATTTCGGTTATGGTCGCTATGGCCTAGATTGTTACTAGAGTACTGAACTAGAAGGGTTATAGCGATAACCTACTTAGTATGTAAATTTGACGGCCCTAGCCATGTATTTGCATGTAATCACAATGCATGCATGTGGAAAGAGATGCGAACAAAGTACACCCAAAATTAGCCTTTCAGTATCATTTTAGCTAAATGTTTGGGCCGAGGTACTACTTTTGGGGGAAGGGTCTTGGTTTCATCCCTACACCACCACAGCCGAAAAGGTTATCTCTATTACAAGCTATAAACCAGCTTACCCGTACTACGAAAATAACCTATTTTATGCATGGTAAACCCTCTAAACCCTATACCAAATTCCGTCTAAAGTCTACTTGCGACCACTCCCGACACCCTGTTGTGACCTTGAGGACTACCCCTCAATACTAAAGCCTGTCTAGCAAAACACCAATCCGCCACGCAGGCAGGAATTTATCGTTTCAAGAACCAGCTGCCTTACTCTCACTGCGTAACCGTAACACTATTGTCATTTAAAAATTTGACAAAAACAGAGGCATCGCCATTCTAGAAAAGAGCAATTATCAACAAGAGGCACTAATTATCAGGTTACTAGTGTAAATGTCTAGACTCGGACATCACCCATAAAACTGTTACCAAGGTCAAAACTCTTATCTCTGAGCTTTTCTCCACTAAATCTATCTTGGGGGATATTTAAACTGCCTGAACCCCTGTAACAACAAGATTCGTACACCAATGTTAATCTCTTACCTAAAGTCCACGAAAAAAAAAAAAAACACCGGAAAGCTCCAAATTTATCGGGAGACCTATTATCTCTGGTTGCGGTGGGCCCACTCAACAAATATCATAATTTCTAGACTTTTTTCTCCTTCCCTTGGTTAAAAACCAACCAACGAGTATTTTAGCCAAGAAAATGTCTTATCTGTGACTTGTCAATATGGTTTTGACTAATTTATATTTAATCAATTTTATTTCAATCTTGTAGCGGTTAACAATCATCTGGATTTGTCACCAAATATAATATGCATAGGAGAAAACTCTAACAAAATATCAGAAAATCTTATAATCTGTGAAAACATTACCACTTAGTATTTCTAGCAAAATATTGTGACGTTTTAACTGTCAAATGAATACAAGTCTTGAGTTTTCGTATCGTAGTTTCTTTGAAGGAACCTATCCTGGTAACTGGGCACTTCATTGACACTGGCAACTATAAAAAAACGTAAACGGTGGCGTGGTGCCCGAGTGGTTAGTGATCAGTGGTCAGACTGTTGTTTCCTTGGTAAGGCACTTTACCCCGATTGTTCCTCTCCACCCAGGTGCTAACTGGGTACCTGCGAAATGTAACCTGTCAATTGGCGCTATCTCGAGCTGCTGCCTTGCCCGCGTATGTGTGGGAGACGAGTTACACTGAAAACCAGGGGTAATGGAATGCAAAGCGCTTTGAGACTGACTTCGTCGGTATGAAAACTGGCCATTAAATAAAAAAATCTTTCAGAAAATGAGTTTAATGTCTTCAATTTTGTGTCCGTGCATACTGACATATGGTTTGAGTAACAAATTTCAAATTTGAAAGCAGTAGTTAAATAATGAACGCTCTCCAAACCTTGAGCCTTGCTCAAGGTTGTGGTAAACATTTAACGTTAGACTGTTTGTAAGTCCCGGATCTACCTTTGTAGGGGCCGTGGCACAAACCAGTATGGGGTCCCCCTTCGAATATATTTCTCCACAAGACTACTGTGGCGCAAGTAACAAGAGGGATTCAGTCTAGAATACTCTACCCAAAAATTACTATAATGTCATTTTGTGGGGCCCCCCTTTTTTGGGCACGTGCCTCTCTGGCCGATTCTTAAGTCCGACCCCGCTGTTTGTTGTTCATATTTCCTTTTCTTTGCATCGTTCATTAACTTATTCATGAGTTTTCAAATAAATGTCTCCAAATTGCATTTATATATAGACCGCAAATGGTACTCTTTTTGTTATGGATACTCAGTTTTCCCTTTCATAAAAGAAACTTGGACTTTTTATTGTTCAATGTAAACTTCTACCATATAGATACCTTCACAGTTACTCAACCTGACAAGACCTATCCAATCAACCTAGCGAAAGGATCCATTCACAAACTGAGTTGTATTTTAGTCTTAATAGGCGTTATTAGTTGTTCTTAGTTTCGTCTAACATAAATGTTTACCTTGCTCTTCGAATATGACGTCAATTCAGATATATTTATCTTTTACCAGTTTAATACTTGATATTGAAAATAAATTGATATTTAAACCCAAAGCATTCATTACGAGGTTTTGCTACACGCTGAGTCAAACAAAGAGTGACACCGTTGTTTTGTATTATAGATTCCAGTTGACCTACATTTACTTATATTAATCAATACATCGACTTCAACGTGATTGATAATATCCAAAGACACATCACAATGTTTTTCTCTAGAAAATTTGTGACTTTCCTTTTTATCAAACTTTCAAACATTTAACGGAAAGGGAAGCTAACAAACATCGCATCATTTTTAAAGAGAGGTTTCCTGTTGCATGCAGTGTACTTATGAACACCAACGGTGGTAGCAAAGGGTCGGGGCACGGTTTATAACCCCCTTTTACATAGGCGTATGGGACCTTTTCGTTTTTTTGGGGGGGCACAACTTTTTTGCCCGAATATCTGAGCCCAAGGGCGTAGCCAGGATTTCATCTTAGTGGGTGGGGCGGATGAAATGATGACTGATCGCCGTCCTGTGGAAGGGGTCTAAGGGGAAGGGTGACCCTTTGGAAAATTTTGGCATACGGAAAGTGGGTTAGATGCAAAATGGTGCTACATTTGAATTGAATATATCTCCAGGAAGTCCTATTTTTAAGTAATGATTTTAATTTTTCATCTGAAATCTTCTTGAGAATTTTTTCCACTATCCCAGCCTATGCCCCTGAGTCGCGTAATGCTTGCAGCTTCTTTAATTTGTCAAAAGGGCTTAAATTTATCTGGTGGTATGAAAGACAGACCACCAGTAATATTTTTTCTTTGCCAATTAAGGATGATCCAATAGGTGGAGGGTTGAGCATTTTAGAGTTAAAGAGGTTTAATCAACATCAACGCGAGGAAGATATCAGATTTTTTGGAGGGGGGGGGGATATGTTCAACAAAAGAGTACAAGCAATTGGCTGGAGTTTATTTTCCCTTGATTTTTCCAATTTTTTAAACGAATCAAAAAACTTTTTTACAAGGATTGTTCCCCAATATTTCCATAGATTCTGCCCAAATTTTGGGTTTTACCAATTTTTTTTTTGGGGGGGGGAGGGGGGCACAGTGCCCCCGCCCCATACACCGGTGCCCTTTTAGGTGAAACGGGATTTCGTCAGGGAACCAAATAAATCATACCACTTTGTTAATTTATCGACCTCTAAACTTTTGACAAATGTCAAGCTGCTAGGAGATAGTTTGGGAATGTTTTCCTTTAAATTTCGTTGCCGAGGAGCACAGGGCACGATGCAGGGCAAAGGGCAGTAACGTCAGGCGCGTAGCCAGATGATTCGGTCCGGGGGGAGGAGAGGGGCGAAACTGAAATAACCGTCCCGACGTCATGGTTTTCAACTTATTTGTGGGGGTGACGTTCCCCTCCCAAGCGCTTTGGGTTCAGGTCACCACTCCGGGGGACGGGGGAAGCCACCGAAGCTCAGGAGAAATGAGAAAAATGTGTGCATTAGAATGAAGCATTTATTATTTAAATGGCCTTACCATTATGTGAAAATTAGAAGTCATTAAGATCACACTTTAACAATATTTTATCTCAGACGAAAAAGCTGGGGTGGCTTGTTGGAAAGGAGGCGGTGGAAGATTTGGAATTTTCCTAGATGGGTCCATAGCCTTTCATCAAATGAACCTTCGAGATACTATCAAAGCGGAGCGTCACCACCAATTGGCGCTATGCGTACCACGATTTTGACCAAAATGCCTCCCAGAATGCGGGAATGACACTTCCCATGGGGTTGTAAGCTGCATCTAAAATAACTAAATAATATGTTAACAGGTTAAGATCTTAGGAGGAATCTTGCCACAGGCGGCCACACTAAAGAGTTTCCCGAGAAAAATAAAAATTTAAGTGCACTGAGATAAATTTCTTTTTAACATCTTCCTCAACCGGGAAGGCAAAATGGATGAAGGTAGTGTATGTTTAGCATATTTAGGGAATGGGGCTACATTATTACCCAACTAGCCTTAACGAAGCATTTATTTCGAATGAAATTGGATGTTCAATAAACATACTGTAGAATCGCAATTTGATATGTTTTTAATTAAGGAATAAATCGCATTTGACGGGGACTATTGTTGGTGAATAAACCGTCGAGACTCCAAATTGCAAAATAACGGACGAGGCGAAGCCGAGTCCGTTATTTTGCTAAATT
>WURT03181499.1:0-10239 GCA_009936505.3 Holothuria glaberrima | reverse complement strand
TCTACATGCCAAATATGAGATCCCTCGGAGTTACCCTTCTAGAGATATCGTGTTTACAAGCAGGCGTCACATACGCAAGGAATCAAAAAAGGTACGTTATTCATAATGGAAAAGAGGTTCGTTATTCATAATTGAAAAAAGGTTTGTTATTCATAAAAAAAAAATTCGATATTCATAATAGGAAAAAGGGTTCGTCATTCATAATAGGAAAAAGGTTCAATATTCATAATAGGAATAGCGAACCTTATTCTCGATTATGAACAACGAACCCTTTTTTCGACTATGAATAACGAACCTTTTTTTCTATTATGAATAGCTAACCTTACTTTCCATTATGAGTATTGAACCTTCTCCTACATTATGAATAGCGAACTCCTTTTATTATGAAGAATAAATCCTTTCTTGATTATGAACATTGAACCTTTCTTTCCATTATGAACAGTGAACCTTATTCTCGATTATGAATATCGAAACTTATGAATGATGAATCTTTTTTATCATTAATTTTTATGAACAACGAACCTTATGAACAATGAACCTTATTTTTGCTGTTCATCACGTTATGAATAACGACCCTTATGAACAATGAACCTTATGAATAAAAAACCTTATGAATATCGGGCTGTCCCCGCCCGGCCCACTTATCACTTTGCACGTAGATAAAGAATCCCGTATAGAGGAGACAGAACACATACATCCTTGCCTTCTGAACTAACTGGACTGAGCTAACTCAGTACTGCTCCATGTTTGAACTGACAGCATGATTGTGGAACATCAGAATGCGATGTGAAAACTGTTGCGGCAATGATTCGTATACTTGTATGTACGTGTATGATATAAGTGTGGACGGGATTGCGGGGAGCATGATAGGCACTTGCCCCACCCCACTTTCTTCCAGACCTTAAAAAATAACAGCAATAATAAAAAATAAACATAAGGAAACAAACCCGAGAGTTATGAAGGAATTTAATGTTACAATGTAAAATAAAGAAAACCATAAATAGAAAGTACCAAAAAAAAAAAAAAAAAAAATGCCGGCAAAATTTTCCCCGCGAGCTTTGCGCGCACCAAAAATAAGAACTTGCTAATACAGTGGCGGAGCTTAAAGGGAAGAGGTAACTGTTGAAAACTTGATTGGTACCTAAATTTCAATTTCTTTTAAAGAATGGGAGCCACACGTTTGTGACTCAAAGCCCTGGAATAAGGGTCACTGACAGTACTTAAGGCTAATGTACCGGTATGTCATTACACGCACAATGGACCTTGTATAGACACCATTGAGAAACCTATCCGTGTATAGGAAACTCGTGATTCTCAATAACTTCATTGACGTGCCTCGCCTGAACTCGTTACAAATAGGTTTCAGGTAAACACTGCTGTCAGTGTGAAACTTTTTTTGAAGTTGACTCGTTATTATCGATAGCTCGACTAAAATGACTATCTCCCTTGTCCTTGCAACCCCTCTGGCCGTTCACTTTCCCAACAACTACCACAGTCCTCACCAAATGGACCGACAGTTATTATCTTAAATCTGTATTGATCAAAAGAAAAATATTTCTTTAGCATTTCAAATTATACCTAGGCTACGCAGGATGTTCTCTGGAAAAAGTCAAGAATGTTTGTAAAAGCCATCATATTTACGAAAAATTCTCGGGAAGAACCCTAGGCCCCAGCCTCTGGTTTGGCGCCTTCGGGGCTCGAGATTAAAGGCTTCGCCGGCCACACCTTACGAAGATGAAGCCTCCAAAGAAAATTGCTTCTCTGGTATTTTTTCTGGGGCCGCCCATGACCATTTCTCAGTAACAACTACCTATAACAACATTTTATTTATTTTGGAAAGTATTATACCCATTAGACTCAAAATATAAGTTGATTGTTCCCACAAATTTGTATACGATACGGTACTTTAAAGTGGAGTTTCGAAACTGTTTTTTATTTTTCACAGTAATAGAAACTTGAGGAGTCCCTTGTCCCAGCTAGACCATCGAAAAAAGTGAAACATAAAAAAAGAATAGGTGGCTGGGGAAAGTAGGAGAATTTTTTTTGTAATGGATAATATTGCATTTAAAATATAAAGAAAAGCAACATAGACTACAATACCTTTATGTTCTTCGGCGCGCCTAGCCAGCATCTGTTTTTAATATTGTTTCGTGGTTACTTCCTGCAGAACATGTTGCGTTCCATAGGCTGGTGCAAACTTTTCTATTACACAAGTCAAACCCTCCTCAACATAAAAATGACATCTTATTCTAGAGCAAGGTGTTATTAATATTGTCAAAACGTTATTTTTGATCATCATGCAGGTAGCGTGCACTCGGTATAAGGTACCCAAAATCATACACTGTCTGTCAAATAGCTCCACAACACCACATCGCCCTTATCTATACAAGATATGATTGACCAATCAGAGTGAAGCTATTGTCTGAATTCATGTCAATCAAAATTGCAGCCACCAATTGTGACTAAAACTACCAGCGGGTCTCTAAATAGGGAATGGGATGTTCCAGCAGCACCTTCTACTTTTAATACCTTCTACTTCTAATATGCCAGCTTATGAGCTTAGAGATAATTGCTTAGACTCCGAACAAAATAGTTAAATAATTACTATATGAGACTCTCATGAAGAGACAGCCTTAATAAAAAGTACGAAGAACTTATTAATGCGGTACTTGAAACTTAGTTTATTTGTTGTAGTGGGCGGCTAGATGCTGGTAAAGTGCTTTCATGTAGGAATTTTCATCTTAGTTTTCAATTACAGGGATAGCCTATACATAGACCTGTATGTATAGTACGTAGGCCACTGGTCAAATAAATAATTCGAACAACGAGAAACGTTTTACCTAAACTGTTTTGTACCATAAGAACTTCTGTGGTGAAGTAACGAGAAAGTTCTGTACATGCAAACATGAGCAGAAAACCTGAAGGATCGTTTATACTTCCAAATTTTCACCCGCTATTAAGCTATAAGACCTGCACATGGCCATCCCTTGCTCTCCCCGGCCAATCATAGACATAGCTTACAGTTGAACAGTGATCAATTTTCATAGCTTTACAGCGCTGTACTGAAGTATGAACTGGTTTATAGTACCCACCGTGGCTGAGGAACAGAGTGGTGTGAGCAGTGACAGGTTCAACGTGACATGGAGGAAAGTAACATAGACGAGTAAAATAATGCCACCTGACAATGCCCTCGGAAGATGCCATATACGCTTCATTAGAGTATGTCACAACAGCTTTAAGGAATATTATCCTCCTTGGAATAACACGCCAATGACGGTCACGTATGACGTCATAATTTAAAGGGGAAAGAAAGTGAAGCGGTAAGACGTATTTTTGTGCGGGGTAAAAGACAACAAAATTTTTCATTACTATTCTTCAAAGAACAATTTTGCCATTTATTCAGTTGTTACAGGGCTGGTCAATTTTGCTTTGCAAGCGTTTAGAGATTTTGCTTCACAATTGAAGAGCTGTCCTTAGTAGGGAGGGTGTATGAAGGAAATGCCCTCTCCTTTGGAAAATTTTGAGAACATAGTACCGTTTTATAGATGCAAAATGATGATGTATTTTTCTTTTTGGGTAATTTTAACCTCTCAAAGTTTGTTAATACCTTAGTGGAGGATTAGGTATACCAAATCAATGAAATGCTTTTTTCTTTCGAACTTCATACACAGGCACAAAAATTGGCGCCTGCAGAAAAAAAAATGCCAGCGACAAACAACTTGAAATAGCTGGATATTGAATTCTCGTATAGGCCATGGGCCAGAGACATTTCACAACTTTCCGACCCAATATTTTTTGAAAGCTTATGGTCCCTTGAACACAAAATTAAATGTTAACAGTAAATATTTTGGGTCTCACTCATTCAAAATGGCTGCCAAATGCAAAATGGCGGCAAAAATTATGAATATTTTGTATTCAATATAGAAAAATAATAAAGAAAATAGTTTTTTAAAAATGGACCTATTTTATTGACGCAAATACTCTAAATATTTGTTCATATTTTAAACTGAATATTCACAAGTTAAACTTTTGGAACTTTTTTGGTGAGATCCAGGTCAACCCAGGTGACGGAAAAAGAAAATGGCCGCCAAAATGAATGAAAATTATGTGAAAACATTGCAAAATGACAAAATCCCTATGAATAATGATGTAATTTAATGTTTTATAAACAAAGTAAGACTGTAAAACCCTTTGCACAAAAGTACATTTCAGTCAATACGTCCGAAAAGCACCGAAGAGTAAACAACGCAGTGAAAATTCTTTACAAATATAAAAAACTAATTAAAAATAATCTTCCAAACAACAGAAAATAATCACTAAAAATATTTCAATCGAAAAGCCCTGATTTCTTCTGAGAAAGTTGGTCTTAAAGTTATGATGACATGCAACAAAAAGACCTGTTTTCACTCTGCAATTAAAGATTGAAATTCCCAATGAGAGATCAGTTGCAATGTTTTCAAAATCTTTTACAGTTTTCAAGATATATTCCTTCGAAGTTTGGTGCTTCCTGTAGTACCCAGGGCCGTCGCTACAGAGGGGGCATGTGGGGTGTAATACCCTCCCCCCCCCATTCACAGATCCCGGCAGTCGGCAAAATTCTGCACCCGTTGTCAAAATAAAGGGAAGGAGGAGAGGAAAAAGGGAAAGAAGAGAAAGATGAGAAGAAGGAAGGAGAGAAGAGAAGAGGGAAAAAGAAAAAAGGAGGAAAGAAAAAACGCGTGTGTGTGTGTGCAATGAGGGGGGAGGCAGGCAAGAAAAGTTGGGATGTATGTAGGCTGTAGACAACTCGTGTCGTAATATTTGAGAAACTCTTGAACAACAAATGCAACGTAGACATATTCTTTTGACGGAACTGCACTAAAATAAGTTTCTCATGCATGCCCAAAAGTAGTTTACAGCAAAGTGATGTTGTGTCACGACGAGACGACAAAAAAATTTTACACCAGTCGTCAAAATGAAGGACAGATGTGAGAGGAGGGAAGTAAAGGAGAGAAACAAGGAAAGCAAGCAGGTGGCACCCAAGAATGGTTTTGAGGAGGGATTTTGGGCACCTCATAACACCATCCTGGGGTCTAGAATTGTTCGGACCACACACAAATACACGCAATGGAGTCAACGATTCTCGGGTTATAGCAGTATCCAGTACCCAAAGGCCCCACGATGTGCCCACACGTGTTTCTCAGATGGGAGCTTCTTGTGAAATCATCAAGTGAGTGAGAAAACGATGAAAAATGACAACCAGGGGATGCGCCATGATTTACCCGAAGGGGGTTCAGACTCCCCGGCCGGGGGGGGGGGGCGGGAGCGACCTGAAGACCCAACAGGCCCGATGCCGTCACGGGGTTGGTGAGGGGGATTTTAAGAAAACCTGTGTTCTATACCATGCCATTGTGGGGCAAATATTGCATAAAATTTGTATAAATAGAGGGAAATAGTTCCGCGCCGATTTGATGTTTTTTTCCCCGGAAACTGTCTGTACTTATTTAAAGCTTGTATGGTTCAATTGTCGGGGCAGTTGGGCCCTTTTGGGGACGACGTACATTGTACTCCCCCTCGAGTCTAGTCGTACCACACGACAGACACAAGAGAAATAACAAAGTTTAGCGAAATGAGATGAAATTCCTGACATTTATATAAATCCATGTATTCTACTTATTAAGTTACTTGAAAAGATGGAAAGGGTTTGTACTATATTTAGCTGTAAGTAACGGAACTGAGGAAGAGTAAGCAAAGCGTACCGAAAAAAATTGGATTTGATGACCCTTTTGAAAGCCAAAATAAGTAAACCGACCATGAGTGGCGACAGAATTTTCCCGACAGGGGGCCGGGTCGTACCAGCGACCAAAGTTCCGACAAACCTATGACAGGGGGTTGTGAGAACGGTATATGAAGGAGCCTTACTATCCCATGCCATTGTAGGGCATATTTTTCACAATATCACTTCATACTTCAAGAGCCAAGAACACTGATAGTGTTCTTTGAGTCTGAATCGTGAAATTACAAAGCGCGAGAAGCGGCCGCGCAAATCTTTGATAGGCTTACACAAAAGACATATGTAATCATTAAGAACAAAAAGAAAAAAACTAAAAACTTTAGGGGTTTGTAGACCGTATCGTGGATAACAAACATGTGTCGAAACCACCTGGACTACCCGATGAAATAACAAACTTTGCCCCGTGAGTGGCTCACCAACTGACCCTACCGCATGACACACACTAAAGAACACCAACTAGGCTTTGCGATATGGGATGAAATTTACGAACTCTACATAAACTGTGTACTCTGCCTACATGCTACTTGGTAAGATGGACAGGACTTGTACTACTGGCTGTATTGAATGAAACTATTGAAGAAACAGGAGTGACTCGACAGCGCGCGTAGCGCGCCGAAAATTTTGGATTCTTATTCGAAAAATTGTCCTCTTGAGAGCAAAAACATGTTAACACTAGGGGTGACTATAGTCGCCGTCGGGAACTGCATACTTTATCTTATCGACTATAAGACTCTCTGAAGAACTGTACAAATTCCCCGACGGGGGTGGCATTGACCCCTTCCTCTCCCCTCTGGCGCCACCCTTGATGACGACACAAGGCAAAGGTAAGCTCGTTCGTTGCACCGCTTGACGGCCGTGTAACACTCCTGCACCGTTATCGGCTGCACTACTGCAGTATGTATGCCAAAAGGGGAGTGCATATTCGATACATGCTTCGAAGTAAACTGCTTCGTTCGAGACATCCAGAGTTGTAACCAAGTCATTTTTCCTCAAATCAAGTCAAGTCCCAAGTCATCTACCTTCAAGCCAAGTCAAGTCTCAAGTCATTTACCTTCAAGTCAAGTCAAGTCACATCTTCAGAAGTCATTTTCGTCCAAGTCAATCCAATTCACAAGTCATCTACTGTAACTTCGTGAAGTCAAGTCACAAGTCATAATTTTCAAAATAAAAAAAAAATTGATAAGCCTGTGTACTAGACTGCAGTTCCTAGATATGAAGATCAGGTGGAAGGTCTTGAAAATTTTTAACCCAAAGAAGTCACACCTTTTACATTTTGGGGGGGGGGGCAAAAAATTTACATTTCTTGGGGGGAGACTTACGAAATACATTCTGTCCATATACTAATTCATCCAAGCAGCAACTTCTCAGGAGAATCGATGGCGGGATCATATGAGCTTAACGCACTTAATAGTAGCTAACAATAGGTTAAATTATGAGAAAAAACTAAGTTCTTATGGAAATGGAATCGTTTTAAAAGTAAGAAGGGTATTCCTCAAGCAGTGTCACTCAACATTTTTGAGCTTTATGGCTATCCTACATAAATGTGCCAATCTTTTTTCCATGTAGTAATAGGTTTTCTGTAAGCCTGTGGAAAAATCACCCATTAAACTGAATGTTTGCTTGAATGGTAAGAAAATAGAGGAAGTATTCTTGTGATTGCTCTAAAAGATTCATGACGAGTGAAACTGTTTTATTAAATTATATTACCGGAAAGATTTCAGAAACTGAAAGTTCTGAGAAAGCACCGTTGAGAATGCCATGATTCCCTCTCATAGTGCATGGCGTACGTGTATGATATAGTGGACCGTACGTCTGCACACAAATATGGAAACTTTTGGATGACAGGGTGATTTTGCTATTCATGAAGAAGGTGGAAAATGCTAAGTGCAGCTGGCGCCTCTTTGAATTTAATATTCTTCATATAAGCAGGAGCTTTAAAAGATACTAAAAATTTCCCACTGGGCCCTCGAATAAGTGTTCATAACGTGGAGATAAAATGAGGTTAACAAGTATTACATTATTGATTGTCAGATGCCGGGAAGATGCGTTTTAAAACGTTTCATTTTTTTTGCTTTTTCTTGGGGAGGACACTTACAGCTTATGAGGTCATCACTCCTTCGTCGCTCGCAAGTTTCGGCTTTGTCATCACATAGTGATCCCATCGATTTTAGATTCCCTTAATCCACACATGCAAAGACCGTATTTGTTTCCCTTTATTTTCAAACCATGTAGTTTCATTTTCTTGCCACTCATATTTTTTAGACATGGGGTGTTCTTTTATTGCCATTTATATTTGTAAGAATGAGAGGAGGGAGTTTTCTCAATACCATTCGGTGCAAGCAAGGATAACCCCCTGGTGCAAGAGGTGATGAGCCGAAAAAGATTGTGAAGCACTGGTGTACACTTAGGACTAGTTTAAACGCATTGTGTGTTTGTAATAAGGGGCGAGCTTTGCAAGGAAGGCCTATATTTTGTGGGTGTGGATGATTGATTCAATAATAGGGCTACATTACAGCTTTCCTTTTTTGGACCCCTGAGTATCCGTTTAGTATCCGTCTTACTGGGCACAATGCAATCTCGAATAAATGAAGGAAAAGTTTGCAATCTGTTGTTACAGTACGTATCGTAAATTTGTTGTAAAAACCCTTACAAAAATTTCACACGTCAAATTCATATGTGAATTTCTCATACGTGTGATTTTGGGCGCTTCATATATGAAAATATCACGGCAAGGTGGGAAATTTTCACATTTTCACTTCACACGTGGGGTTATTTACATATTTGAATCACTCCATACATGGGATTATTTTCACAAATGAAAGTTTCAAATATGAAAGTTCCCACGTGTGAATTTTACCACCTATGAAAAGACATTCTGGCACATGTGATTTATTCCACCTGTGAAGTACTTTTCACATGTAGGATTTATTCCACCTGTGAAATGAGTTCCACCTATGTTTTTTTTCACAGGCTGTATTTTTCCACCAGTCTCTATGATTATCATGTGTGATTCATTTGATTTGTTTATGAACAGCTTTATTCCTATAGGTTTGTCCAGGCCTCGATTTTAAGAAAATATTATGGTCGTCAGTCCATTGGACAACCTGTCTGCCGTTTTTGGTTGTCCAAAAGAAAATTTAGTAGTCCACAAAGAAATTTGCAGTAACCTTTTAAAACATCAGTTCGTTAACTTTTTGCACGAACTTTGGTTGCAATGTCCAATGGACAACCAACCTACCAGTTTGGTTGTCCGTCACAAATTTTGGTTGTCTCGGGCGACCAGGCAACTGTTATAAAATCGAGCCCTGTTTGTCGCATAGTTAAATAGACTGCTTCACTGTCCTCCGACTCCAAAGAGATCTCTCTGCAGTTCAAAGTGTACATATTTGTAGCTTCTTTAAAAAAAAAAAAACATCGAAAGTCCATGTGTATGAAGATTGACAAAATTTCAGCTCCAGATAATATACTAGATAAGTATACTATAAGTTTAAATTCTCCCACTTAAGAAATTGTTCTTCAAACATTTTCCCTTCTTTAGAACAGAGTTAATTGCACTAGCAGCCATGTTCTTCCAACACTTTCTAGTACTCTAATGACTGTATACACTGGTATAGAGGTTCTTCACGTGACGTCACAAGTCAGCTGTTTCTTCCAAGTCAACAGCTCTGGCCGTCAAGTGGAGGCCTGCTACAAACTGTACGGTATAATGTGTGGACGGTCGCCCCCCTCCCCGGCTCGGAAATTGAAAAAATTCGGAACTTTTCAAATATCCGAAACATAGTTAAACATTATAAAATTTCCGAAAAAGGGTAAAAATTTCCCAAAAATATAGCAAAATGTAGTGAAATATATCAAATTTTTCTTTGCCTCGCTGCGCTCGGCATCTAATACACCTTACATTTAGGAAATTGTAGCAAAGTGTAATAAAATATATCAATTTTTTCTTAGCCTCTCTACGCTCGTCATCTAACAGAACTTACATATGGCAAAATATAAGATAATGTAATGAAATATATCAAATTTTTCTTTGCCTCGCTGCACTCGGCATCTGATAGAGCTTATATTTAGCAAATTATAGCAAAATGTAGTAAAATATATAATATTTTTCTTTGCCTCGCTACGCTCGGTATATAACGGAACTTATATATGGCAAAATATAGCAAAATGTAGTGATACATATCAAATTTTTTCTTTGCCTCGGGTACCTTCGACATCTAATGAAACTTAATTGTTTAATAGAATTTGTCTCTATAAGATATCATATGGTTATTATTTATAAATATCCTTTTCTTTTCCTACTCAGTGAAGCTAATGTGTGAATATAATGTTTAAGATTTTGGTCACTGGCCTAAATAATTCATATGACCTGCACTTTACGGATCACAATAAATTGTCAAGAATTCCTTGTTACTAGACTTGACAAATATCTTTAATTATTGACTTGGAAAACGCTTTAAAGATAATTA
>WURT03181488.1:0-10239 GCA_009936505.3 Holothuria glaberrima | reverse complement strand
GGGGGCAGTCTGCCCCCTGTCCCGCGTCTCGTACGCCTATGTATACATGTCTATAAATGTCTTTGTTAAAGCTGCTATAATGTCTTTGTACAGTGGTCAATAGAATTTACATTCCAGCTTAAGAAGTGTTTTAATTACAGAAATACAAGTAATACATACTAAATTATTACATACTTTTCTGTGGATAGTAACTTCGTCATTGTGTGTGGTATGTAATGACGTTGGCGTCGCGTACATGGTCTTCTGATAATCACAGCAACACGACCCTTCAAGAATATAATTGATTAAAATCCATCTCTAATTTATGGATGAATCGGTGTGACGTATAACGTGACATGGTACAGTGCCTGTTCTTCATGAAGTTATACGCAGTGCGTGGAAGATTTCCTCAAGCAGATATTCATGGGTGGTTAACAGGTTACACTTATAATGTTCCGACGTCTCTATATGTTCCGACCAGTTAAGTATTTAGGTGGGAGGGAGGGCGTTGGGCCATATCCCCCCACTGATGCCTGATTTAATTTTTTATAATTTAATAACCTAAGATATGTAAATTTTTAAACACGAATTTTTTCCTTCAAAGGTAGCATATGTAGCACTAGATTGCATGTAACTTACATGAAATCTCGTGCTACATATGCTACCGTTGAAGGAAAATTAAGGACACTTAATTCTGCAAAATAATTTCACCCCTTCCCCCTTGGACCCCCTCCCCCAGATCGGTGATCAAAGAACATACTGCATACCCCGCCCCCTTCCGAGAGATTGGCTACTTCGCTTGTTAAGACACCAACGTTCTCACTCTATTCCTAACTTAGCCTATCCTAACACTGACCTTTACATGGACTTGTCGGAATATCGGAATATAGGGACTTCAAAACAAGGACATATCGGAACAGAGAGCAGTTCCCACAGGGGAGGGGTGTACGGTTAGTAAAAGTTATGGTTATTCACAGAGGCCATCTGCTTACATCTTGAAAACCGAAGCCGTTCTACAACTCAGTTGGGGTGGAAGTTGGGTGACATGGGGCTTTGGAACATCAACTGGTCCTACAGGAAGTAATAGTGAGGCAAACAATTACAATTCCCGGGGTGCACCCTAATTAAAACTGGGGGACTGCCCTCTGTTCCGTCCGGCCGTCTCGCTATTTCGAAAAGTTTACATTGACGTCAGTGTAAGGATAAGGGTTAGGTTGGCAGCGGTATTACGGATACACTATGTCCGACGTATCTTTGTTCCGACACACGTAACCCTAGTAATCCCATTTGTCATCATTGCATCTAATGTTGACTGTCGGAAGGCAGAGACGTTGGAACGAGACGTCGGAACAAAGAGGTGTAACTATTAAACATCGGTCATGATTGCTGGCGAGTTTGCTTTCAACAGTTACATTTTCTAGTATTTTTTGTAAATCTCAATTTTCCGACCGTAAGCATAAAAGGGCTATGGAGTTTTCTTTTAAATTTGATTAATCAAACTTCATTTGATCAGGGAGTTGCAACTCCCTCAGGCTGATTTCGATTTATCAATAGTGTGTAGACAAGTTTGAGCTAAATCTACCTCCTAGATCACAGAAGATGCCTCTTCTCATTACAATATATTGCAGATATAGTACAGAAAACGGCCGCTGGTGGGGCGTTTTGTTATCTGGGCCTAAAAATAACCTTATTAAATTATGCAAGGTGGAAGCAATGTCAATGATGGTGCAAGAGTAAAGAACGGTAAAAAACTGAAAAGGGCGCAGGCAGTCGATTTGAGAAGGGGAAGGGGGAAAACGACCCCCTGACTATATGGACCCTCCGCCACTGCAGGCTGCTGCCACCCCTAAACTCGACTGTAAAATTCGGCAATTTCCTGGTTCAAAACGCGGGCAGAAACTTCCTAGTATGTTCTTTGGCGAGTCGGTGTCTGCGTATTTTGAAAAGACAGTGGTATCCCTTCTAGACTGCAGTTAACGTTCTGTGATCATATGGCTAAGCTTGACTGCGTCTTGTTGGGGAGGGATAAAAGGTGAGATCAAATCAAATCATCACTAGGATGTTGTTTGTCGGCGAACAATGGTTTATGCTTCGAAAAAGTATTATGTTTCGAAAAATATTATTTGTAAAAATAAGTTTTATTTTTCAAAGCACCAGAAAATGCAGTTTCGTCTTTAGTCGACGTGAGTTTGTATTGTTGTCATCTTAGTTACATCTGGTACCACTTTTTCTGTATGAACTGATACCTTTAGTTAACATGGTTCCAGGGGTAGCGCTCGATGAAGGGGAGGTCAGTTTCTTCTAACTGGAAGAGTCTTCAACAAAGCACAGTCATAGCTAGTTAGTTAGTTAGATAAGGTTTAACGGACCAGTTTACAACCAATTGGTTCAAGTCGAGCCGGCCACGGTCTTTTTTCCAGTTGTGGCTCACTGGCTTGTTTTCCCTTACTCCATTGCTTATGCGGAGCACCACGCACAACGGCAGAAGGTTCCAATTTTAAAGTCTTTGGTATGACTCGCCCTGGGAATCGAACCCGGGCCTCCGGAGTGGTTAGAGGCGGATGCTCTAACCACTAGACCAAACACGCGGTCTAGCACAGTCATAGCATATACTGTTTGATCCTTCTGGGTTTTAAATAATAGCACATTGTGATTTTTTAAAACTATCATTCATCGCCATGATAGGTCTAAAACAATTTGAATCACTATCTTTTCTCCCTTTTGAGTTTCTGTGCAAGAAAAAACTGTTGACCATCAACAGCAGGTATTACGTAACATACTAGAGTCAGAGAAAATTAGAGGGGCTGTTGCACGACTCCAAACATACTGAGGAATATCCCCATATCTCTAGGTACAATTGGAGGCTACACTTTGAAATATATTCAAACAAAAGCAGCAATAGCCTTAGCAGATCACTCAGTATGTCAGACAACTCAAACAAAGTTTTAGCGCAGGCCGTTTAAAACTTGTTCGAGGGGTGGTTTACGAGTATTTTTCCTTTTTATTGGAGGAGGGGCAGAAGTTAACTCATGGCAACTGTCTGTGCGGGATTTGCTGTCCTTTATAACACTATGTTAACAATATCCATCGTCTCGGCCTTTGTTCAATTAACCTGTGTTTTGGACTTTTTTTTCATCTATGTTAATCTCAACGTGAACAAAACATTTACATTTTTTTGATACCCTGCTCCCTCTATACCCTTCTTTCACCCTCTCCTCTATTCCCCCTTTCCCGTCGGATGTTCCGAGTGATCGTCGCGTTACACCACTGTTTGCCACTGTACACCAGTGAGGAGCCTGTATGTTTTGCAATGAGGAGGAAATCAAAAAGTCGTCTCTACGCTTCCTTATTCAGTTGAAGTGATGCTCCGTCACCTTAGCAGATTCCGTAAATTGTACAAAAACATACATCAAAGGTGCGGTATGCAAAGTTAGGTAATATTCTTCAGTTAGTCAGTGACACATGATCAACGAGTGCTTTGCTACGGAACATTCAGGACGCTTAAAAGCTGTTTGCAGAAGGAAATGACCCATTGTACACGAAGCCCTAGTATGGTCTAGCAGATGCCGTAAATTGTACAAAAACATACGTCAAAGGTGCGTTATGCAAAGTTACGTAATATTCTTCAGTTAGTCAGTGACACATCAACGAGTGCTTTGCTGCGGAATATTCATGACGCTAAAAAGCTGTTTGCAGAAGGAAATGCTCTATTGTACACGAAGCCCTAGTATAGTCTATGAATTATTTCAGTGGTTCACAGAATAAGTCCAAAGGAAATTAAAGCTAACAGAAGCAACAATTCAGCTTGCAGCGCTTCTGGTTCTCAGACCTGCCGTTATGTTACCAGGGAGCTACCTGATATCACAGCTGGTCCGCCCGCTAATGGGTTCCCAAAGTGAAAGTCCAAAATTAAGACGAGAGAGAGGAGGCTTTTCTAAAGTCTTGTAAATGTAATTAAAAATTCCTTAACTTTCAGGCGAGCAAAACAATTTCCAGAGAAATAATGAATATCAGACCGGGGTCAAAATATAGAAACCAATTATAAGTAGCCTACGGTCCAAGCAAGTCTGTCATTTTAATTTAAATTGGTTCAGTACATGTACGTCCTGTTAGAGAGGTTGGTTTGATGATGGTGCTGTTGTTATTACTACATACCGTGTTAGTTATATATAGGCCTACCATATAAAAGCGATTCAGTTTTTTACTAAATGCTGTGCAAAAGCGCTGTTACTCTATTAGGGGTTTACTACCCTCATGAGCAGACTTTAAGAGCCTCCGTACTAAAGAGACTGCATAATTGAGTCATCTGTAAAGAAAACGATGTGCCTCTAATTGATTTGGGTTTCTCGGGCAAACAAACCCGAACAATTTTACGTGTGTTACTTACCTGTTACATAACTTCTTTCTGTAATGCACGAAACGTTTGGCCATAGATAAGTATTTAGGTGTAGTGTGCTATATAGGTTTTTGATTTGCAATAAGAAGGCCCGTAAGTCGTGTTATCGCTGACGGTCACTCACACACTGCGACAGCGAACTACCACCATCTACACACTGATCTAACGAGCACTGTAACTTCAAACGAATTACATCAGAAGACCAAATAGTGAGTATTTTAAAAGTGGAATACTGTCTAATGCTTTAGTGGCCATATGAGGTCCTATTTTCTGAGCTGAAATATTTATCTGGGTAGGCTATGAACTGACAAAGGAAGACATTAGCTAGTTAAAACAATGAAACCACGTTACTTTGACTGTTGGATTGAACGTTATTATGGTGGGAGTAGCGTTTTCAAACAGACTCTACCGTCTTAGTTTTCTTCATATTAGAAAGTGTCTTTGTGTTCCACTGCACTCGCAGGCATAAGCGTTAGAAGCAAGAAGCGGGTAGGCAACCAAGGATCCCAATCAGCCCCCTCCCCCATATTTTGGACGAACCCAAAAATCGTTCTGAATCTGTAAAAATTCAGGCCAAATATTTCTGAGAAGGCTTAGAGAATTGGGCAAAGAAACTTGTGTCTGAAGCCAGGCATGTATCGCCAAAAAGTGTGTAGGGGTGGAATGTGGCTCCTCTCCAGAAACTCCTCCTTTTGTGGTCACATGACTGAAATGGTTCTTGGGTTATGGGTTGGTCGATCGGCAAATCAAGAGAGCTGCGAAAGCTAGTGGAATTGGGTGACGGTATTCTCGACATAGTAAAAGTTAAAACGATATTGAAGTATCAGTTTTCGCCAAGCACCCCATCTAAACGGCATTTTGCCGGAGAGAGAGAGGGCCGGAAAAAAGCAAAGATTGAAGATGAGGGTCAATTTATTTATAGGTAATGACGGATGAAACGGTCCCATGACTGGTGGGTTCAACTGTCAGGAAGTTTGCTCTATTCAATGTAGAAATACTGTTGATCAGAATCACAGACCAATTGCCAGTTGATCGCAAGAGACCAATTATTCCCATTTAACCGTCACTATGTAAATGTTACGTGAAGGGAGAAGGCAGTTCCCCACCCCCAAGTTTATTTTCAAAAGTTCGCTAAATCTTACAGATCTCCTCTTCTTTCTCTCACAAGTATTTTCATAATGTTCCTGTGTAAAATTGAATATTGAGGGTAAACAAATAAGTAACAAAAATATTTGTCACATGATGGAGCCATTCCTGAACTAGTGTCCCGGGGTACACTTCTTCAAATTGGCGGAACTGCATTTTCCTGTGTGAAACATAGTATCTCGAGTGTTGGGATGAAAACAAATGGCCATTTTTAAATTACAACTTTGTACGAATGTTGCCAAACGCAACTATGCGTTGAGAGGAGTGATATGTCAATTGTAATGCTTGGGAATGGTGGCGATGGACGGAAGTCTTCTCCTTGCTCTTCAAAATAGTTTTGAAGCAAAAATTCCATGTAAGGTTTTCAGTAGCGGAGATTTATGTAAAAATGTGCGGGAAGGTGTTATGTAACAGAAGGCAAGGGGGGGGGGGGGGGGATAAAGAACTCTTGACAAAACAGTCAATGTGTAAAACATGTGAATAACTTCAACATGTCATTTCGTTTTAATGCTGTTCTCAATGATTGTATATAACGTGAGGTTCCGCATGAAAGTGATGGTGTACTGAAAGGGAGAAAGCAGTGGCCCCATTATTTTAAAAAAATCTGCTTAATAATACAGATTTCCTCTGGTTTCGCTAACAAGTATCTTCCCTAATGTTTCTGTATAAAACCTGGAATATTGAAAGTAAACCATGGAGTTATTCTACAGGAATTCACAAGAAATAAGAAAAATGTGGTTGATTGATAGGTTCCATTCCTGAATAAGAATGACGGGGTACACTAATTCACTAATGGGGAGGGGATATATTTTCCCTTTAAATCGGGGGTGGGGCTACAAAGGAGATTGTACGCATCCCCCTGGCGTCCACGACGTGTGTTTACAACTTACCAGGGAGTAGCAAACAGAACAAACCATATATGCTATAACGACTCGTCTAGATACGGACCTGGTATACAGTTCCAGAGGGGTAAAATTTAAGGAAAATACATTCACTCTAAATTGAATAAGTGCACCCGGGTATCCTAATTCATGAATGGCTCGTTTAAACCATGTGATAACAATTTTGTAACTGATTTTTGAGTTATGCAAAACAACACCTTCGTTTACCTTGAGAATGCCACATTTACATCTCGAACAGTATGAAAGATATTTGCAACAGAAAGGGGAGAAGATTCGTTACGATTAGCTCATGTGTCAAACAGACTTTGGGCCGGGGACTGTAATTATTCCTTTTAATTGAGCCATCCAAGTTAAATATCAGCCCTGGGTGACATCACCCCAGGATCTATCTACTCCAATGCTTAACTGTTTAACAGGTGAAGGCTAGTTTTATATTATCATTTTGTTGTGAATGACATTATTTTCCCCACTTTCTCTCTCTCTCTTTCCCAGCTCCATCAAGATGGGTGTCGTGGTCTTTGGTGATGAGAACAACATGGCCATCTGTGCCATAGTCATTGCTGGAATTCAATTGTTAGGTTTCATCGTTACAGTCCTCTTCAAGTTTAACAACCTGGTAAACTGCTCACCCGGCTTTAGTGTAACAGTAGTTGCCCTGATGACTTTCTTTCTATCACAGGTAAATCGAAACAAAAAGCCTTTATGAAGGCAGATTTTTTTTCTAAAAATCATCATCTGTATGGCAGGTGGTGCAGTTACGGCTCTGTGGGGAGGGACAGACTCCTAGCACGACGACGTACTGAAGGTGAGATAAACTGTTAAAGGGAGAAGGCAGTCCCCCCAAGTTTATTTTCAAAAATTTGCTAAATCTTACAGATCTCCGCTTATTTCTCTCACAAGTATTTTCATAATGTTCCTGTGTAAAATCATTGAATATTGAGGGTAAACCAATGAGTTAATTATTCTGCATAAATTTAGGAAATAAGTAACAAAATCATTGTCACATGATTGATTAGAGCTATTCCTGAAGTAGTGTACCGGGGTACACTACTTCAAATTGGGGAGACTGCATTTTCCCTTTAAGGTAGATTTTTTTCTAAAAATCATCATCTGTATAGCAGGTGGTGCAGTTACGTCGCTGTGGGGAGGGGCAGACCCTCAGCCTGACGAGGTACTGAAGGTGAGATAAACTAAGATATGTTAAGAAGATATCAATTTTTGTTTTCAACATTTGCTAGGGGTGGCGAAAATTTTTCTCCGGGAGCGCCACCCCTAGATGTGGGCCTGGGGAGGACTTATATGCCCTGTGGTTTTTCGGACCAAGGCTAGATTCCTGCTGTGTGATGGCATGGAGCTACTACGTAGTAGCTTCGTGGTCAAGGTGTGCTGACTCATCAGTATTGACCATGGAATTACTATTTCGGAGGTATAGTAGCCTACTGCTATATACTGCCTGAGGGACGGGCTTATTTTAATAGCGAAAAGAAAGTATCTTTAGTGAGAAGTTCAACTGAGAGAATGATTGCTCGTTTATCCTAGTTTTGGTAGGCCTGCCAGTTACATGTCAAAGTACGGCTAAAGTACAAAACCTTCTGTGTAATCATGTATTACCTCCACCTATAGTATTCTCGTAAACTTTTGCTATTAGGTTAGCCCCGTGGTCAAGGGGAGGCCAAGGAGGGCGAAGCCACCCTTAGAAATTTTTTTCGCCTACTACAAAGCTTTTAAGTTGCCATTGACTTAATACATTTTTTACACATTTGGCCCCGCTGAAATTCCCCCCTCCCCCTGGAAGCTATTTCTCCCCCTTCAGTACCTTGTCTGGCTACGGGCCTGTATTCGGTACCGTAGCTGTACTATTTACATCGTAAAAAGCACCGTAAAAATTCACCAACGTCAAGTACGAAGTAGCCTATGTGAAAATACTGAAAATGAGTAAAATTTGCCCAACAATTAGTGATTAATGGGTTTTTCGAGAGGGTTGTTTTGGTTACCACTAAAGTTATTCAACCTGTCGGTAAACCCACGAGGTATACAAAAATTGGGCAAACTTTGCACATTGCCAATGGCGAATTTCCACGTACATGCCCAGTGTCGGTAAAATTCTAACGCAACTTTTTCAAGTTTTTTTTTTAACGGGTACTTCACAGGTGTGGATTGAGGGGGAAGGGCTAGGGGACCCACCCCTTCATTCGCCACTAAAAAATTCAAATGGGGGAAAGGCAGAGAAAAGAGAGAAAAGGGGAATTCAAAAGAAGAAGAAAGATTAACAAAAGTTTTCTAAAACTGTATTTCAAAACAGGCCTATATCTTTCTTTAAGGATTGGATAGAGCTTGTAGTTGAAATTACCCCGAACAAAAATTCATTAAAATAACGTCCCTGGCACTTTAAGTGCCGACGCCCTTGGCCATGTCAATGTAAAAAGTATCCATGAAAACATTTCATTGATTTTTTTACAGTATCATACTCTATAACCTTTAACATCCACACTACCTTATTTTTCACGCTTGAAACTTAATGGGGCACTTGTACCAGACCAACAATAAAAATGAAACATGAAAGAAAGAACCATACAACACTATTCATATTTCCTGCTCTTTGGAAAGAGCAGGCACCAGGGAAAAGTAGGAGAATTTGAACAATGCTGCATTTAAAAATAAAGATAATAGGCTACAATTAAATATCTCAAACAAGGTTATTCTCTTTGGAATGTTTCGCACGCACCCGTTTGAAATATTGTTTCTGGGATTACTTCTTGCACAACATCTCGCTTGTCATAGATTCGCACAGTCTTGTTGTAACCGCCAATGCTACATGGCCGTACCCAGCAGAGGGGTAGTTTCTCCCTCCCTTTTTCGCTAAGAAAGTTTTCAAAGCAACATTTTTATCACATGGATCTGCGTTAATTTACCGACTTTTCAAGGACTGTTTAGATGTAAGTTTTAAAGCACAGAAAGTGCCATATTCAGTAGGCTACCATAATATGGGGTAGGCGCTTTGCAAAGGGAGGGGGAGGCAGGCGCTCCCTCCCTGAGGATACTTTTCTTAGCTTTTCTATCATATATAGCATATCGCTAAGAAGTCTAAAAATTGCCTTAGTTTCAGCTCGCTTCGAGTGCTCCCACTCTGAATACTAGCTCTCCCATTCTTAAAATTGTTACAAAGCTCCAAAAACCCTCAAAATTATCCATCCTCCCTTCTTCCTCAAGCCAGTGTGCATTATCAGTCCCGACCGACTGTTAGTCATTCGTTGTAAGAGTATAACTGACAAAAGTCAAATTTATTTTAGTGTGTACGAAATGTCATTTGAACTTGGTTTTAAACATAGGCGTACGGGACTCTTCCAATTTGGGGGGGGGGGGAGAAAATTTTTGCCCGAATCTCAAAAAAGTTGCCCCAAGTCAAGGACGTGGCTCCATCTCCAAAGACGGGGGAGGGGAGAATTTTCACCATATGCGAATCGCCGTCAGGGGGAGGGGTCCCCTCCCCTTTGGAAAATTTTGCTCACTTAAGGTGGGATAGATGCAAAATGGTACTACATTTATTGCTAAATTTGAGTTGGATATATCTCCAAGAATTTCTACTTTTTTAGGAAATCTTTTCATTTTGCTTGTTTAAGTGATTTTTTTTACTCAGTTCTTGGGGTAAATCAGAACCACACTGTGTGTAGTAAGTGAACAGTAAATTGTTCGACTACATATACCATTAGCAAGTTTACTCATATCTTATGAAATTTGGAGGCCGACTGCATGGTCAAGTGGTTAGAGCATCCGACTTGCAGCCGGAAGGTCTAGGGTTCGAATCCTGGCCGGGTC
>WURT03181477.1:0-10239 GCA_009936505.3 Holothuria glaberrima | reverse complement strand
GCCCTTGCTGGTACCTTTAAAGTTAATGTGCTCAACTTAATTTTACACTACCCTCATGCAGAAACGTACTGCTTTCCTAAATATGCTTACTTTGGCACCAGTGGTGAAGCATTTCATACGAACAGTGCAGCCACTGTAAACTTTAGGAATTGGTGGCAGTTCACACGCACGCAGAGTGAAAGAAAGTTAAAGGTAAACTTGAATAAGTTTCAGTTTTAAGACGAATAGCACTCTTATTGATGTATTTTTATGAGGGACTTGAACCATTCCTTCCGAAATATTTTTACAGGTAACATATATCGATTTATTTGTTTCAAATATAGGATTCCACTATGCTGAATGTGTTCTAAATGCAAACTGAATTTTTATGTTATGTAGGAAAATAACAATACATTCAAACTAGTCTTAAAAGTATCAAATTGCCGAAAACTGAGTCAAAGCCCACTCTTTCAACAATAATTAAGGGTTAACTTATTTAAAAGTTGAGGCATTGTATAGCTGTGTGCTGCTAATCTCCCACCATCAGTACTTCGAATCGTCTTTGTTGTATTTTGAAGAAAGCATAGAGCCAAGAGAGCAACCGACCGGTCTGTAAGTCTCATAATCGCAAGGCTTCTACTTATACTTGCTCAAATAAACCATTTCCTACCTACTATCGTGAACAAAATGGTTACATGGTTGTATTAATTATACAGTATGAATATCAGGTTTCCATTTGGGACTCAAGACTACTTTTAACCCTGTAAACGTTAGTTTTCTAGTTTATTTGTTTAATACCATGTTCAAAAGCCAGGACGATATTCTTAAGAAAGTGAAGTAAGCATTGAGATACTTTTTATTGGTTGTCAGCTTTTGGTATAGCATTGAAGTCTGCATTTTAATTACAGGCAAAATCGTGGCTTATTAAGTAAACTATGACCCAAAGATTTGTTCATGTGAAACCAGATGCAAAAAAGGACAGCTTTGAATTTAGTTTGAAGGGTAAAAATAAGTAAATGAACTATTGCTAGCAGATGTGTGGTAGTCAGCTGCTAAGTTTTACATCACCATTCACAGCCTCTTTACTGGGGATGGGGGAAGTGGGTAAATTTAAAATCATAATGACCTATAGTGTAATACCTATTAAACTGTTATCTAGTTTAGCATAAAAGAAAAGTGCTTTTCTAGAGCGTCATCTTAGCGAACAGAAATAAAGAAAGCTTTGTGGAAAAAGAATTGATTACCCAAAATGAAATCATGATATGAAGAACATTCTCTTCCCCTGTTTGGACAGAGAGAACATAATCCCCAGGGTTACTGTAGCTCTCTCGAACCAGGTAGCTGCCATTTTTCTCTGCCTTCAGCATTCTTTCCGCTTCCCTTCCAATTAATGGTCCGTGAAACCACCTGCGAATGAAGATGCATATAGGCAAACGCAATTTACATAAAAGTATTCATTGTTTGATCTATTTCCTTTTGATTAGATCTAAGATGTACTGACGTACTGTTTCATTTGGAGTAAATCTTGTGAGCGGATCTAGGTATTCCAAACCTCTGCAAGAATAATTAAAACAATGAAAATAAAGCTCCTGGGTCACAAAGCAAGCACTTTATAAAAGCACTAGCGTGTGGTGTGTCAAGTGCTTTTGCTCTCTAATACATGTAGTAAACGAGCAGTATTGAAAAATGTTGAAAAATGTTATTTGAACCTTATTTGAATATAAAACTCCTGAAAGTAAATTATAGACGGAGGCAGGAGTTCCTCCCAATATTGCCCCACAATTAAAACAGAATGTTTCAACTGAAGCCTTTTTATTCCGATTTCAATTATTTTTTTCGTTTTATATCATTTCGAACGCCACTTCATTAAAACACGTTATGCCCTTGAATGCATGTCAGCACTTCCCTACCTTGTTGTATGTTTCACCATAAGAGCCCAATACAAAGTTACCAGGTTTGTCAATAAAAACAAATACTTCAATTACAAATTTTATAATGGTGTTTTTCGCCTCTCTGATACTTTGCTTGACATCTTAATTGCTTTGAGTGGTTTTGTTGGGCTTTTGAACAAATTGGGCTGGACATATAGACTTGACAACATTCTTTAAACAAAACCAATAACGGTATAAATCGATAGAATAGTTTTTATTCGCCCATACGCAGCTTTTGTAAGTGACCTTTGACAAAAGTGCCCTTCCCATCGCCTGATCTAGTCCCAAAAGTTAATCTTCAACCAAATCAATTCTTTGGTTATGATACTAAAATACATTTACGCTGTTCTCCACCTGCTACTAGTTGTTCATACTGTATTTCACAGTTATAGGAACTAAAACAGTCGGAGCCGTCTTTTGAAGTTAAGATCTCGGCAAAACAGGAAATATAACCGCAATGTTTCTCTGATCATCTGAAAGATCCTTTTGTCTTATACATTTGTGTGTGCAGGGAATACAACTAAGGGTAGTACTGCTAAACCAAGTGGTTGTTGTCTTCAAGAAACTGGCGTTTGCAGTGTTTATAAACACTTATTTAGCATTCAATCTGACAGGAGTTATGTAAGTAAATTTTCAATACTGAGTCCGTGTCATCGTTTGGCAAAATATTTTGCCAAGATCTCAGATATCAAAATAGGTGTTTATATAGAGATTGCCATCTACAGGGTTTAGCATGTCCCTCCTGACTTTACAACAAAATGTTCAGTTTGCTTCTTCGCCTATACTTCTATTTTTTCATTCCCCATCACCCCTTGTGGTAGAAACTTTCTCAGAACGGTATGGAGAAAGAGAGGATACTCATGGAAATGCAAACTTAACAATTATTGGATCATTGGATTTCACAAACTTAAAATCATTTATTACAAACTGTTGACCACTGACCAGATACTTTTTACCATTAGGTATGAATCATATGCATCCCCTGTTCAAAGACAATCACTGAGCGGCTTGCAAATCCTGCTATGAACAGCTGTTGTGAGCAGGGTTCGGTCCTATATACATGATGTATGTTCACGAGGGGCTGGTCTATGAAGGGTTCGCGCGAGAACTGCGAACTAGAAGCTCTTAAATTAAGAACATAAAAACTACAGTTTTTTACGTTTTCGGTAAGTAGAAAAGTGATGCAGGACAGATGAGGCTAATTATAAGTATTGTTATGATATGATTTCCATCAAACTCGTCATAAAATAAACGATAACAAGTCAATGGGTCCATTTGAAAGGGATTAGGAAGTGACTGCATCGTCTGCTAGATCTCACACACTTCTTGGCAGGATTTCACGTAGTGCTATAATATTGCCAGACAACAAAAATTATCCTGTTATTGTACGCCAATGCTCACTTTTTGAAAGGGTCCAGCTTCAATTAATTTATGGAACATGGACAAATGTTTTATTTCAGAAACAATCCGGAACCTTTACCAAGTTCATATACAAAAGTTAGAATTACATTAAGAGCTGAAAGGATATGTTACTACCTAATGCAAAAATTTCAATAATAAAGAAATTCGATCTATTAAATGTGCATTTACAGTCTTTAAGACCAGGAGACTGACAAAGGTTTCACAGTTGTCGGCACTGGAGATTAATGCAAAGCATTGTCACTTTCAAGTCGTTATTGGCGGATAACGTTAGTATGAAAGGATCAAACTTATAGAAAGGTTAAGTCAAACAAACTTAGAAGAGGAGCCAAAGGACCTGTCAATCAAAGTCTCTTCCCATCAAAAGGATGAAAGTGCTGTTAGTACGTATGTTTTGATAGATGAATCTGAATCATGAGCTATATCCCCTTCCGTAATAGCTTCCTGGTTGAGCATACGCCAGTGGTTTCCTACAATTACGCTAGGAATACATGTACTATCTTTGGACCTAGATACAAAGTCATATTTGCTTTTTTTGGCAATATATTCATTTAACTTGACTCTAAATGATTACAGTAGGGTCAGTAACCTGGTATATTTTACGTTTTACCTCCATATTGACTTTTGAAGGCGATACCAAGACTGCTTCACCTTTGGATTCAACTGAATACAAATAAACTGTGTAAGCTTTCCCTCCCTTTGCCCCATTTCACAATACGTTCTTATTACTTTGAAGAGTTTTTACTGCAGGTATCAGTACACTTGTCGGGAATTGTATCACACTTTATGACCTTCAGCTACGCTTTTGCATGATAGAGTCATCACAAGCATTGACGATAAAGGTATCCATTGCGGCCTAGGATATGACGAGACATTTGTATGAAGCTGAAAATGTCAAAAGCCTTTTATGTTTCCTCCTGTGCACTGTAAACCATTGTTTGGCTTAGACAATCTTTATTGTAGCTATTAAACTTGTCGAGGTTTGCTTGTTGTTCTTTGCTGTGTGACTTTGGTATGCATTATCAACTACACCAGTGTTCTTAATTATTTTCGTCCACGAGCCACATATTCCATCTTTAAATGTCATTTTAATGTGACAGATGAAGAGAAACACTACAACTAGACCATTACATCATATCTGCGTTAGCCTAAAGCTGGGGTACCAACAGGTGGAACTTCCTGGCAGTGTCAAATTTAGTGGATCGCACCACCTTAAAAGGTGTTACTGTGAGTGTGTCTAGGTGGGGGTAACATGGCACTATCTTAGAAGATCCCCACTATAAGTTGGCGCATATCAAGGGCATTTTGGTCGAAAAATCTCCCATTCTGCTCAAAAGGGCACCTTCAGCCAAAATACAAGGAGTATGTTGGGAATTCCTACAATCAAAGTTTCCATTAAATCTCAATACAACATAGTGCTTCCTTCTCAGTATTGCCCGTACGGAAGATCAGCTCTCAACGCCACCACGCTTTGGGCTGAGGTTAGAAAACTAAGGGCATAAAATCGCTCTCTAAAACATTTGCTGCTATACTCTTTAAGTCCACGGTAATCTTTACAGTTTTGCAATGAGAAAATTTACATCCTAAGCTGACCAGACTTTGCAAACATACTGCCCTTTAAAACACACAAACGGCAAATCACTTAAGCTCTACGTTCACCACGAGTGATGTGCCAGTGTGGCGGGGAAGGACGAAGAATTTGGGATCATCAGTACCATGCCTCCCACTCCCGGAAAATTTGTAGAGTTGTGTTATGCATAGGTATGCATACATTTTGTACTGTTCATCTTTCCCCTTCCTAGATAGCCATCTATCATCTCACCTTTCATTAATTGGTTCTGCAGAATTAAGGGGATATCTCAGATCGATAATCTGGCCTTGCTTTGTTCTCAGTCTATTTCCTCTTACTGTGAAATGCTGAACCAATTCAGCGAGGGTAGCAAACTTCTCTCCGCCATATAAATCAAAGAAATCTCCAGTATTTTGAATCTTGATGTGGATAATTTTTCCATTTTGCCTTAAAGTAGAAGAGAAAAGAAAAAAGTTTGCTACATTTTTAGGCAATAAATAAACATTCTATTGCACATGAAATTTTACAGCATATCTTCCTTACAAGCTTTTAAAGTGCTTGGCGAAACATGCACATTGCAGCAACACGGAGAATTATGAAATATTTTCTGATAAAGCTCATACCATACACCACAGTCCTTACCGGGAGTCCTGAAGAGGCGTGCTGTGGTAAAGTTTAAAGGTCAGATATCTCATTTCCACAATAATTTTTACATGAACATGAAATAACTGAACAGTCAGCTTTCAATTACGTATTAATAAATTAGCATCACCTTAGTTGTGAAGAAATAATTACTTTCCAATACCCTCCTGAGTTACAGTCCACTAGCAATTTTTTGAGAAGAGAAGTAAAAACAAAAACATCTCATTTCTTGTATTACTTCTTATTATTGCCCGTTCGTGGTCTCATAACTTGAGATAGGATCCTCCTGGAAAGTATTGGTCATTAGCAATTAGAGAAACACCTGATTGTAAAACTTTTCTTCTCTCTCCCTGTTGCGCTAGTGTACGAAAACTTAACCCTCTACTGCAGTTGCCTTTTTAACTAATTTCTGGGTGGAAGAGAAACTGGCAAAGATTCGTGTACTAAAGAGCTGTGTAAACAGCTAAACTCACACTTTAATGAAAAGTAAATGTGGTTAATAGACCTATAGGAAAACATCAAAAAAAGTTAAAAAAAAACGCCATTATCGTGTGAGCAAATGCTTTACATTGCAATCTGATCCATCCACATATTTACATATTGCGACCTAATCAATCCACGTTTTAAATCATACATTCACCTAATGTGGGACAAATGGAAGCCTTGGTCGATAAATTGTTGGAACATGATGTGTTCTAATAGAGCTGAGGAGTAGAAAACATGCATGAATTTTCAGAATGTCGTGCCCCTTCTTTTGTTATGGGAGTTGGCAAATACAATGTTCAAGGGAACCTGACTTAATTACAGGGTAATCAGGTAATCTCTTAATAGTACTGTTGACTGCATATGTAAATCAGTCTGCATTTCCTTTATTTGTCTACATACTCCATAGTACACGATGCCAGGAAGTGTTTTCTACAAGTGTCTCAAGAACTATATAATGATAGTCATGTTGCAGTTGGGCAGCACCATTGAGAAACATGTTAATCACCGGCAAATTTTACATTTCAGGTCATTACACGGATAGAGATAGTATTTGCAATATTGATGTCCTGACACAAAATTCTAATATAAATTACACCTTATCAAGAGCAAAATAGGTCATACATGTATGGCAATACACACCGTCGCTTTAGAGGTCTTGTACTAAACGGGGTGCATCCATTCACTCAAGTATGATAATATTAGTGAATTATAAAATCTTGAGCTATTGTGTATGCAACGCTATCAGGACTTAACTTTTGTTGACTTCAAATCACCTTTGACTTAGAACAACATAGTTATTTAACTAAATACGGCAGGCCCTATCCATAAATTTTACCACGAGATATCACAGTGGAAATTCGTAGCGGAAATGAAACAAGGCCTGGACTTTTGCTTTTCAATTTTCAGAAGTAAGATTACTCGGTAGTAGTTTAGATCCAACCTGCTTCAAAAACATCCCACGGCAGGGAAGTCCTTTCCACACCCATCCGAACGTGTGCTTTGTGACTCTGATATCGTTAGTAATCTCTCAAACGTCTCACTTAGAATTGAAACACTATTTTCCTCAGTGTAAAAGTTAACGAGGAGAATTGCAAAAGTAATAAAAGAAACGGTAATTCAGGTATTTCGTTCTATTACTCATTCTACTAAAAGAAACACGTGGGTAAAATTAATGAAGATACTTGTCGAAGAAAACAATGCTCTCCCTGTGTCTAGACAGCATGCTTCTAAACTACCAGCTGGGAGGTCTAGAAAACAATAAGAATCTATCTCTCTAGGCATTGGCGGATGCCCAGTGACCGTCACACGAGAGTACAGTCACAAGATAAATAGCAGCCGGGTAAACCGGCGAAAACTCCTTTTACAGAAGTAAGGTTTCCGTCACTACACTATGTCTAATACAATTTCAATATTTCGCCGTTCGCAATCCAAGAGGGCTTTGAGCTCTTAATTAAAATTTTTTCTCAGGAAGAGGAAACCAAATGACAAACAGATCAATAACTTAACGCTTATTCAGATATCATGTTTTATATTTTTATCATAGATCGTTTCTCCTATTTTGTGAATTTATTTTATGAAATGTGACCCCATCAAGAGTTAATGGTTTCCTCTTTTCAGCAGGCATAAAATACTACGTATAAAAGTATCCGTACTTGGCTTAAGGCATTTCTTGATGTTAGAATGTTATTGGCCTTACATGAAAAAGGAAACTTCAGTTGTTTTTACATATCATCCAAATCCCGCGCCAAACCTCTAACCATAGCTCAAGATATCCCTGCTTGAAGACTGGTATAATTTTTCAAGATGAAGAATTTTCTGCAGGTTCCCTCCGTCACAGAATGTGATGCGATGCCAAGTGCCAGGTTAACTACCTCAAAGTCTTTTTGTTATTCTTAAAAATTAAATATCTTGTTTTTTCCTTGAATTGTCATACTGTTGGAATGTTTAGATCTTTGTACAAATAAATGTCATGCAAAACTGATCCATACTTATTTGTGATAAAGCAAACAAAGTTATGAAAAAATCATTGTAGTGATATTAATATTTCAATGAAATATAAATGCTAGGACTAATAAATCTACTCCCTAGATAACATCACTCATTCCCACCGTACACTGAGGAAGCTGAAAAACATGCCTTCAAAATAAGGTACATATCAGGTGCAAGATTCAATTCAGATGGGATTCTTCCACTACCTACCACAAAAAATATTCTTGCATTTTTGGAAAACATCAGATTTATTCATTTATTAATGTACTTTTGAGGGGTACGTCTACTTGAATAACAAGCACAACCTCATTACATCGTTTGATAGAAGAGGCTTCAGTGCTGACGTCATCGTACCAAAGTGCATTCAGTCATATTTGTTTGTAGCTATGCAGTGCATCAGGACGTCTCACTAACACCATAGGCTGATAGTTGTACATTTAACTTCCTAGTTTAAATAAATCAAACTCGAGATCAGTTACCCCACAGCTAACCCGTATCATGGCAGTGACCTGGTTTGTATACTGTGCTGGAATTTTTGAAATCTCAAATAACATATTTAAAACCGATCTGAGCAAATAATTTTCCTCTGACAGATCTTGTTTCGGGTCCTAAAGCAGAATAATTTGAAGGCTTTAGAATTACCTTAAGAGGATATTATGTGAACTGTCCAGAGAAAGTCAGTAAGGCTGATGTGCTGTATAAACTGGGAAGTCAAAAACAGTCCAATTCACAACCTTTTTGAAACACTAAAAGCTTTTCTATTTCCTTTCCTTGCTAGATACAGCATGCTTATAATTTAAGAGGTGTTTATACTAGGATGGCTGATGTCATACATGCACACGTTACACGAACAAACGTATAGTGCAGTTTGTGTCAGATATTTCTCATGATATTCAGATAGTTAATATTACGTATTCAAGGTAAACCGAGTTACTCTTCTCGAATTGCACAATTCATTGAGAAAAATATTGTGACATGCTTCTCAAGATACATTCATTAAATAGGATAACCGGGTACACTAATCCACCTTTTTGGGGTACTGCATTTTTCCTTTAAAGCCATACACTCGTCACCCCAAAGTATAATTGTAGTGTAGGGGTATCAAAATTCTCAGTTGGTTACTGCTCTTTGATTAACATCAAAGTTTGAAAATTCAAAAGATGCACAGTAGCTTACAATCCTCACAATACTGAGAGAGTGCTTGGATTACATATGATAGCTTTGCATGCTCACCTGGACATAACCTTGAAGTAATAAAATAGATTTGTGTCAGCACAAGCCGGGGGAGTTTTATACAGTTATGGGAGGAGCTACAAGTTGCATAGTTGGGAGAATTGCAACTGTCTGGGATGACGAGAATTGCCCTTTAAATATCCTCCACGTAAAAGTTTTAGCTTCACCTTTTACCTACCCTTGCACATGTTCCATCTTTAAGAAATACGACCGCTGCAACGTGACCCTAATTACACGAAGAAGACATCACGAGTGTTTAAGATGTAAGTACTACCTTAGAGGTATAATGCTTCCATGTGTCCAAAGGGCTTGGCGTTCAGGCAAACAGCACTAAATGGCAGCCATAGCAATATGCATTAGAATGCTGTTTTGCTGTCACGGTAACTGTTTGTTGTTTTAAAAGCATACTAACTGTCACCTGCAGCTACTTTTGAAAAATAAATAAGGGCTCAGAATATTATCTGTTTCCCTCTTGGAATGCCCTTCTGAGAAGTTCCACTGGGAAGAATTCTTTCCCTTGAGTGTCCCCTTTTTGTATGGCTTGAATTTTTTCAAATCATACTTAGAGGAAAAATGCAGTCCCCCCAATTTGAAGTAGTGTACACCGGCACACTAGTTCAGGAATGGCTCTTACCAACCATTTGACAATATTTTAGTTACTTATTTACTAAAATTATGCAGAATAACTCATTAGTTTACCCTCAATATTCAGTCATTTTACACAGAAACATTATAAAAATACTTGTGAGCGAAATAAAAGGAAATCTGTAATATTTAGCAAATTTTTGAAAATAAACTTGGGGGAACTGCCTTCTCCCTTTAAAAGGACATGTTCGTGTGCTTTCCAATATGAAATCTCCAGGTGCCTCTTAAACAATAGAGTTGCGACTCACTTTATAAGGGGATCCATAAACCTTTAGCCTCTTAGCTTGGTTTTTTCTTCTTGACCCGAAGTATATTGCCGGTATGGCACAAAAAGTCACCAAAAGT